>SJYX01001728.1:0-16678 GCA_006410675.1 Oreotragus oreotragus
GGTTCATGACATTGCACAGGAGACAGGAATCAAGACAGTCCCCAAGAAAAAGAAATGCAAAAAAAAAAAGGAAAATGACTGTCTGAGGAGGCCTTTTACAAATAGCTGTGAAAAGAAGGGAAGTGAAAAGCAAAGGAGAAAAGGAAAGATATACCTATTTGAATGCAGAGTTACAAAGAAAAGCAAGGAGAGATAAGGAAGCCTTCCTCAGAAATCAATGAAAAGAAATAGAGGAAAACAATAAAATAGAAAAGACTAGAGATCTCTTCAAGAAAATTAGAGATGCCAAGGGAACATTTCATGTAAAGATGGGCTTAATGAAGGACTCAAATGGTAGGGACCTAACAGAAGCAGAAGATATTAAAAAGAGATGGCGAGAGTACAAAGAACTGTACAAAAAAAAACCTTCATGACCCAGATATGTCAAAGCCTTTTACTGTATGGATCACAATAAACTGTGGAAAATTTTTAAAGAGATAGGAATACTAGACCACCTAACCTGCCTCTTGAGAAACATGTATGCAGGTCAGGAAGCAATAGTTAGAACTAGACATAGAACAGCAGACTGGTTCCAAATAGGAAAAGGAGTACGTCAAGACTTTATATTGTCACTCTGCTTTTTTTTAACTTCTATGCAGAGTACATCATGAGAAATGCTGCACTGGAGGAAGCACAAGCTGCAATCAAGATTGCCAGGAGAAATATCAATAACCTCAGATATGCAGATGACACCAATCTTATGGGAGAAACTGAAAAGGAACTAAGGAGCCTCTTGATGAAAGTGAAAGAAGAGAGTGAAAAATTTGACTTAAAGCTCAACATTAAAAAATCTAAGATCATGGCATCCCATCCCATCACTTAGTGGCAAATAGATGGGGAAACAGTGGAAAGCGTGGATGACTTTTTTTTTTTTTCCTGGGCTCCAAAATTACTGCAGATGGGTGATTGCAGCCATGAAATTAAAAGATGCTTACTCCTTGGAAGGAAAGTTATGACCAACATAGACAACATATTAAAAAGCAGAGACATTACTTTGCCAACAAAGGTCTGTCTAGTCAAGGCTGTGATTTTTCCAGTAGTCATGTTTGGATGTGAGAGTTGGACTATAAAGAAAGCTGAATGCAGAAGAATTGATGCTTTTGAACTGTGGTGTTGGAGAAGACTCTTGAGAGTCCCTTGAACTGCAAGGAGATCTAACCAGTCCATCCTAAAGGAGATCAGTTCTGGGTGTTCTTTGGAGGGAATGATGCTGAAGTTGAAACTCTAATACTTTGGGCACCTGATGTGCAGTGGTGACTCATTGGAAAAGACCCCGATGCTGGGAAAGATTCGGGGTAGGAAGAGAAGGGGACAACAAAGGATGAGATGGTTGGATGGCATCACCGACTCAATGGACATGGGTTTGGCTGAACTCCAGGAGTTGGTGATGGACAGAGAGGCCTGGCATGCTGTGGTTCATGGGTTCACAGAATCAGCCACGACAGAGCAACTGAACTGAATAGAGTAAACTTAGAGTAAAAGTCAGTAAGAACACACTTTGATATAAATTACAGTAAGATCTTTATTGACCCACTTCCTAAAATAATGAAAATAAAAACAAAAATAAGTAAATTGACCTAATTAAACATAAATGCTTTTGCACAGCAAAGGAAACCATAAGTCAGATGAAAAGTCAACCCTCACTGTGGGAGAAAACATTTTAAAATGAAGCAACTGACAAGGAATTAATCTCCAAAATACAAATAGCTCATGAATCTCAACATTCAAAAAAAAAAAACACAACAACACTTTAAAAATGTATGCAAGACCTAAATTGACATCTCTGCAAAGAATACATACAGATGGCAGAGAGGAACATGAAAAGATGCTCAAATATCACTAACTTTAGAGAAATGCATATCAAAATTACAAAGAAGTGTCACCTGACACCAATCAGAATGGCCATCATCAAAAAATCTATAAACAGTAAATGCTGGAGAGGGTGTGGAGAAATGGGAACACTCTTGCACTGTTGGTGGGAATGTAACTGATACAGTCACTATGGAGAAGAGTATAGAGGTTCCTTAAAAAACTATAAAGAGAACTAGCATATGACCCAGCAATCCCACTCTTGGGCACATATCTTGAGAAATCCATCAATTAAAAAGACACAAGCATCCCAATGTTTATTGCAGCACTGTTTACTACAGAAAAGACATGGAAGCAACCTAAATGACAACTGAGAGATGAATGGATAAAGATGTGGTACATATATACAATGGAATATTAATAAGGCTTAGAAAGAAACAAAATTGGGTCATTTTAGTGGATTGCCTTCCCTTGTGGCTCAGCTGGTAAAGAATCCACCTGCAATGCAAGATACCTGGATTCAGGCCCAGGGTTCAGTCCCAGGGTTGGGAATATCCCCTAGATAAAGGAAAGGATATCCACTCCAGTATTCTGGCCTAGAGAATTCCATGGACATAATCCATGGAGTCACAAAAAGTTGGACATAACTGCACGACTTTCACTTTCACTTTCAGGGACATGGACGGATCAGGAGTCCATGAGTCCAGGAGTCTATTCAGGGCAAGAATAGAGTTGCATGTGTAGGGAATGGACTTGTATACACTGGGGAAAAATGGGTGGGGTAAACTGAGAGTTTGGGGTTGATGTATGTGCATTGCCATGTGTAAAACAGATAGCTTGTTTGAGCTTCCTGCATAGCACAGGGAGTTCAACTCAGTGCTCTGTGCTGAACCAGATGGATGAGATTAGTGGGACAGAAGGGAGTTCTAAGAGGGAGTGGATACATGCATACATATTGCTGATCCACTTTGTTATAGCAGAAATAAACACAACATTGTAAAGCAACTATATTTCAGTTTAAAATACCTTTAAAATGAAGCTATGGGGGCAAAAATAAACAGAGCCCTATGGGAATTCTAAGATAGATGCTAAAGTGAGCCAGATAAAGAATGGAGGAAAGGACATCTCAGACTACAAGAGGAGCCTGTGTAAGCTCCAGTGTTCTCTGAAATGATTGATACATTCAAGGGACTGAGAAAGCCATGAGGCTGGTTAATGAGAGCCAGGTTAGTTAGTAAGCCTGAAATGGTAGACAAAAACTAAGTTATATAAGGCCTTTTAGACCACCTGAAATGGTTCCATTTTAACTTCAATGCAATGAGAAGCCATTATAGGGTTTTTAGTGTAGGGACTGGTGGATAGCAATTGATATCTCAATTCATTGAGTTATTACATGATTAACTCAATTAATCTAAAAATAAACAAGGATGTACAAGGAAGAAAGACAGTCTCTAAAATAAGTGGTTATGGGAAAACTGGAAAGCCATATATAAAAGAACAAATTTAAAGTTTTAAATACACCGTATACAAAGATGAACTCAAAATAGATTAAAGACCTAAAAATAAGAGTTGAAACCCTAACTTCTAGAGGAAAATAAAGGGATAACACTTATTGATATAGATTATAGAAATTTTTTTTGGATTTGTCTCCTAAGGCAAAAAGAAATAAAAGCAAAAATAAGCAAATTTAAATTTGAAATTTAAATTTAAAATTTCCTTTTGCATGGCAAAGGAAACTATTGACCAAAAAAAATACAATTTACTTTATGGGATGAAATATTTGCAAACAATTTAAGTGGTAAGGGGTTAATATCCAAATTAAATAGCTCATACAACTCAGTATCAAAAAAAGAAAAAAAAAAACAGATAATGTAATTTAAAAACAGGTAAATTACTTGAACAGACATTTTTCTCCAAAGAAAGATGTTATTGTTGTTGTTCAGTCCCAGTTTTCAACCTCATGTACTACAGCATGCCAGGCTCTGTCCTCCACTATGTCCTGGAATTTGCTCAAATTTATGTTCATTGAGTCAGTTATGTTATCTAAACGTCTCTTCTACTTTTGCCTTCAATTATTTCCAGCATCAAGGGCTTTACCAATGAGTTGGCTCTTCTCTTCAGATGCCAAAGTATTTGAGCTTCAGCTTCAGCAACAGAACTCCCAATGAATATTCAAAGTTGATTTGACTGGTTTGATCTCCTTGCAGTCTGAGGGACTCTCAAGTATCTTCTCCAGCCCAACAATTGAAAGCATCAATTCTCTGCTTCTCAGCGTTCTTTATGGTCCAACTATCACATCCATTCTCTAGAGAAAGAATGGCAAACTCACTTTTGTGTTCTTGCCTGGAAAAATAAAACTTGAAATTTACAGTCTATGGGCTCTCAAAGAATCAGATACAACTGAGAACACACAGCAGCAGCAGGACATCCATGCCTGACTACTGCAAAAACTGTATCTTTGACTATATGGATCTTGGTAACGTGAAAGTTCTGCTTCACAATATTCTATCTAAGTTTAAGTCTGCCTTCCAGGAAAAAGTGTCTTTTAATTTCATGGCTGCAGTTACTGTCCACAGTGATTTTGGAGCCGAAGAAAAGAAAGTCATTGCTACCACTGTTTCTCATCTATTTTCAATGAAGTGACGGAATTGAATTCTCCAATCACAGTTTTTTCTTAATGCTGTGCTTCAAGCCAGATTTTTCACTCTCTTTTACACTCATCAAAAGGCTCTTTAGTTCCTCATCACTTTATGCCATTAGAGTGGTATCATTTGCATATGTGCGGTTGTGGATATTTCTCCTGCAACCTTGATTCCAGCTTATGAGTCTTCCAGCCTAGCATTTTGCATGAAGTAATCTGCATAGAAGTAAAATAAGCAAGGTGACAATGTACAGCTTTGTCATACACATTTCCCAATGTGGAACCAGTCACATTTTCCATGTCCATTTAACTCTTGCTTCTTGACTTGTATACATGTTTCTCAGAAGACAAGTAAGGTGGGTACTCCCATCTCTTTAACAATTTTCCATGGTTTGTTGTGGTCCCTACCTTCAAAGGCTTTATTGTAGTCAGTGAAGCAGAATAAATGTTTTGCTGGAATTCTCTCACTTTCTCCATGAACACTGACAATTTGATTTCTGGTCCCTCTGCCTCTTTGAAACAAAGGTTGTACATCTGGAAGTTCTCATTTCATGAACTGCTGAAGCCTAGCTTGAAGAATTTCTTTTCAAAGAAAGATATATAGATGGCCAAAAACACATGAAAGGAAAAAAAAAAAAAGGTTAACATTGCTAATTATCAGAGAAAGGCAAAACAAAATCACAACCAGGTATCACCTCATATCTGTCAAAATGGCTATCATCAAAAAGATTACAATGTAGTAAAAAGTGAAACCTAGTAAACTATTGGTAGGAGATATTGTAAATTTTGTGCAGCTTCTACTAAAATATTATATGCAGATTCGTCATAAAAACTAAAAATAGTACTACCATGAAAGTGTTAGTCACTCATTTATGTCTGACTCTTTGTGACTCTATGGCCTGTAGCTCACCAGCCTCCTCTGTCAATGGAATTCTCCAGGCAAGAATACTGGAATGGGCAGCCATTCCCTTCTTCAGAGGAGATTCCTGATCATGGATCAAACCTGTGTCTCCTCCATTGCAGGCAGATTCTTTACCATCTGAGCTTCCAGTGAAGCTCCAAGAGCTACCATATAATTGAGCAATCCCATTGCTGATTACATTTCTGAAAATTTGAAAAGTTTAATGCATCCAAAATTCATCACAGCATTATTTACATTAACCACAATATGGAAGCAAACCATGAGTTCATCAGCAGATGAATGTATAGAGAAGACAAGATACACACACACACACACACATACACACACACCACACACTACAATGGAATATTACTCAGCCATAAAAAGAATATAATTCTGCAGTTTGTAACAACATGGATGGACCTGAAGAGTATTAGTAAACTAAGTCAGCCAGTGAAACACAAATATTATATGGTTTCAATTTTAATTGGAATTTTCAAAATAAAACAAATTGATGAATATAACAAAACAGAAGGAGACTCATAGATACAGAGAACAAATTACAGCTTAGCAGGGGTAGAAAGTCATGGGAGGTAGGGAAAGATAAGGGAAGCAAATGGAGATACAAATTTCCAAGTACAGAATAAAGAAGATACAAGTATTTACTTTACATATGAATTATGAATGGAGGTGTGTAACATTGTACAGGAGGCTGTAATCAAAGTCATCCCCAAGAAAAAAAAATACAAAATGACAAAATGGTTATCTGAAGAGGTCTTACAAATAGCTGAGAAAAGAAGAGAACTGAAAAATAAAGGAGAAAAGGAAAGAGATCTGAATGCACAGTTACAAAGAATAGCAAGGAGAGATTAAAAAAAAAAAAAACCTTCCTAAGTGAGCAATACAAAGAAATAGAACAAAACAATAGAATGGGAAAGATTAGAGATCTCTTTAAGAAAGTTGGAGATAGCAAAGGAATATTTCATGCAAAGATGAGAACAAAAAGATGGAAATATTATGGACTTAAGAGAAGCAGAAAATAGTATGAAGAGGTGGCAAGAATATACAGAATAACTACGCAGAAAAGATCTTAATGACCCAGATAATCAAAATGATATGATCATTCACCTAGAGCCAGGCATCATGGATTATAAAGTCAAGTGGGCCTTAGAAAGCATCACTAAGAACACTAGTGGATGTGATGGAATTCCAGCTGAGATATTTCAAATCCTAAAAGATGATGTTTTTAAAGTACTGAATTCAATATGTCAGCAAACTTGGAAAATTTAGCAGTGGCCACAAAACAGAAAAGGTCAGTTTTCATTCCAAGCCCAAAGAATGTTCAAATTACTGGACAACTGTACTCATCTCACACGCTAGCAAAGTATTCTCAAAATTCTCCAAGCTAGGCTTCATCTGGATGTGAACCAAGAATTTCAGGATATTCAAGCTGGATTTAGAAAAGTCAGAGGAACCAGAGATCATACTGCCAACATTCACTGGATCATAGAAAAATCAAGAGAATTCCAGAAAAAACATCTACTTCTGTTTCATTGACTATGCTAAAATCATTGACTGTGTGGGTCAAAACAAACTGGAAATTCATAAAGAAACGTGATTACCTTACTGGTTTCACTTTACCTGCCTCCTGAGAAACCTGAAAACATGTCAAGAAGCAACAGTTAGAACCAGACATGGAACAATGGACTGGGTACAAATTTGGGAAAAAAATATGACAAGGATGTATATTGTCACCTTGTTTATTTACCTAATATGCAGAGTACATCTTGAGGAATGCTGTGCTGAGTGAAGCACAAAGTGGAATCAATATTGCCAGGAGATATATCAATAAACTCAGATATTCAGGTGATACTACGCAAGGCAGAAAGAGAAGAAGAACTGAATAACCTCTTGATGAAAGTGAAAGAGGAGAGTGAGAAAGCTGGCTTGAAATTCAACATTCAGAAAACTGCTATAATGGCATCTGGTCCCATCACTTCATGGCACATAGTAAGGGAACAATGGAAACAATGACAGATTTATTTTCCTGGTCTCCAAAATCACTGCTGATGGTGACCGCAGACATGAAATTAAAAGACACTTGTTCCTTGGCAGAAAAGCTATGACAAACCTAGACAGTGTGTTAAGAAGCAGAAACAATAATTTGCCAAAAAAATTCCATATAGTCAAAACTATGGTTTTTCCTGTAGTCATGTGCAGATGTAAGAATTGGATTGAAAAGGAGGCTGAGTGCTAATGAATTTGTGTTTTTGAACTGTGATGTTGGAGAACACTCTTGAAAATCCCTTGGACTGCAAGGAGACCAAGCCATTCAATCCTAAAGGAAATCAACCCTGAATACTCATTGGAAGGACGGATGCTGAAGGTGAAGATCCAATATTTTGCCCATCTGATGTGAAAAGCCAGCTCATTGGAAAGGAGCCTGATGCTGGGAAAGACTGAAGGCAGGAGGAGAAGGGGATGACAGATGATAAGATCGCTGGATGGGATCATTGACTCAATGGACTTGAGTTTCAGCAAACTCTGGGAGATCATGAGGGAAGGAAAGCCTGGTTGCTACTTTCCATGGGGTCACAAGGTTCAGACATGCCTGAGCAACTGAACAATGACAATATTGTACACCTGAAACTAATATAACATTGTAAATGAATTATAATTATAATAAATTTGATTATTTGGCTGCTTATGGTAAGCAAATGTTGTCTTCCAAAGGGATCTTTTAAAGAATCATGCATTAAAACAAGTTATTTGTGACATTAAAATATTTTCATCCATATTAATAAACAGTAAATGTCACAGACAGCAATGATTTCTGGCCTCCAAAGGTGAAAGAGGTCTCTCAATACTGTGATCATGATTTCAGCCCCCCTCCAAGATGGTTGCTGAGGAACTGGGGGATTGCAAGCAAGAGCCTCTTGCTCACTTTAAGGTGAACAAGGAAACAGGATTGACCCTAAATAGCTTAGATGCATATGAAATAAATGAATTCAGTGAGCCCAGAGGCTTGTATCTTCCCGTACATAGAATGCTACATTCCTTAACTTGGTACCTGATTTTTGATGTTCAGATTGCCTGCTCCCTTTGGTGCAAACTTGTTTACATCTTGACTTCCTGTCCAGCCTCCTTGGAGCAGTTTTCTCAGCGGTACTGGGATGCTGTCTTCTGGACTCCAAGTTCTAAGCATCCACACCAAATAAAGTAACTCTCTACTTTTAAGTTTGACTATATTTTCTAGTTGATGGTTTTGATAACCAACAGGAAGGGATCCAAAGCAGATTTCTCTCTTTGACTTGAACTCTATGAGAAACTGGAGCCATTGTACCAGCAGAGGCCCCTTTTGACCATCCACTTCCTTGGGAGTTTGGGACAGATTTGAGTGTTTCTCCTCGTTCTAAGATCTCCTATATTGGTTGAGACCCTCAATTTTTATTTGGTGGGATGTAGCAGGTACCTGACCCCTTGTCAGTTGAAGAACTGGAAGGGATCTGTTTGAAATTCAACTAGGACATACTCACCCTGGGTCTAGATACTGGGTGGGGCTCAGTTGAAAATATACACTCATGAAAAGTCACAGGTGGGGGCAGGCTTGGATTTACCAAGAAATATCAGGAGCTCAGTTGAAAGATACCGAGGTGTCTCCATTGTAGAAAAATATAAAGAACAGAGTAGTTAACTGCAGAAATTAAATCTCGCTCTAGAAATTGAGGGGACTATTTAATGTATATGCAATAAAAAATTAAAAGCTGGCTTGGCAAAACAGTAATCCAGACCTTCTGGGGGAAGCTCAGATTTCTCTGTGTCTTTGAGATGTAAATATCTTATTTGATCATCCTTGGTTGTACTATGGTTTATTTGTTCCTGTTGAGTTTATAAGAGGTCTTTTTGCATTCTTAATCTTTTGCATCTCTGTGGAGATAGCTTATTGGTGGTCAAATGATGGGTCCTCTGAAAATTAGAAAAAATTAACAAATTATTAAATCTAGAATGCTCTCCCTGTAAACAACAGTTTTGTTGGTACCTATAAAGCAAAAGTCAAATTAACCTAAGAAAAAATTTTAAACGAGAAAAACTGGATTAGGACGCTTCATTGAGGCCTCCCTTCAATAGATCTTTCAGTTTAGTTTAGCTCAGTTCAGTCGCTCAGTCATGTCCGACTCTTTGCGATCCCATGAATCGCAGCACGCCAGGCCTCCCTGTCCATCACCAACACTGGAGTTCACTCAGACTCACGTCCATCAAGTCAATGATGCAATCCAGCCATCTCATCCGTAGTCGTCCCCTTCTCCCTCCTGCCCCCCATCCCTCCCAGCATCAGAGTCTTTTCCAGTGAGTCAACTCTTCTCATGAGGTAGCCAAAGTACTGGAGTTTCAGCTTTAGCATCATTCCTTCCAAAGAAATCCCAGGGTTGATCTTCAGAATGGACTGGTTGGATCTCCTTGCAGTCCAAGGAACTCTCAAGAGTCTTCTCCAACACTACAGTTCAAACGCATCAATTCTTCGGTGCTCAGCCTGTTTCACAGTTCAACTCTCACATCCATACATGACCACAGTAAAAACCATAGCCTTGACTAGGCGGACCTTAGTTGGCAAAGTAATGTCTCTGCTTTTGAATATGCTATCTAGGTTGGTCATAATTTTTCTTCCAAGGAGTAAGCATCTTTAAATTTCATGGCTGCAATCACCATCTGCAGTGATTTTGGAGCCCCAAAAAATAAAGTCTGACACTGTTTCCACTGTTTCCCCATCTGTTTCCCATGAAGTGATGGGACCGGATGCCATGANTTTTTTTTTTAAGGCATTACTTTAAATTAATAAAAAATTCTTTGTATGATTATTTATAATGGGATAAATAAAATAGACATTTAAATGATTAAATAGGACTTGACATTACTACACTACATAAAGTTAATGAGTCAAGAGGGACCCCCTAATGTCCTATTAATCTCAGTTTTAAGTTATAGGGCTAGAAAAATTTTCACTGAGATATCTGACCAATTATTTTGGGAAAGTTAGGCCAAAAGGCCTGAATTCCTTCCTCTGTCCAACTCTAGGGATCCCAGAGCCTTTTATATAAAAAGTAAATAAAATAAACAGAGATCAAAAAGAAAAAAAACTTTCTAAATTCTCCCCTAAGACTTAAGCTTGTTGATTGTATTCTTATGAAATCTAAATTTAAAGGTATAGAAGTTGGTGCAATTTAGATAAATGTATGCAAATTGGCATATTTAAATGGGCTTTACGTAAGGTGGTTACAGCTCTTACTTAATTATATTGTGGGATGAAAAAGGGATATTAATTGCCACTGAGGAAAATATCTATACGTACTGAGGAAACCAGTAGCCATTCAAAACCTGAGCCATTCAAAATAAGTAAAAACTGAAATCTAATATGTGAGGGCTAATAAAATAAAAATAGTAATTTTGCTTTTGTTTAATATATAAACAAAGGTCTTTGCTAACTGCCTTATACAGAATTTTGAAGTTATGATAAATTAAAACTTTAAGGTTATAAAACATAGAACTTTGTAAATTACATTTGTTTGATAAAAATCTTGCCGCTGACGTTATTAACTTTAGACAACAAAACCATTCTTTCAAAAACTAAACAATTGCTTTTATCTTGAAAATATTTAAGCGAGCATATGAATAGAGGCCACAAAGACCTAAACTAAGTCCAATCAAGCAGGAAAGACCTGAAAGATCAAGGGAAAAAAGAAAAGTGGCAGTTTTAAATCTAAACTGTTCAGAATGTTCACTCTGCCAAAACTTACATATTGTTGTTGTTCAGTCACTAAATCATGTTCCACTCTTTGTGATCCCATGGACTACTGCATGCCAGGCTTCCCTGTTACAGACAGTAAACCATAATCATCTTGAAAGAAGCTTGGTGCCCTTTAAGGAGAAGGTGAACATTCTCACTCATGTTTTCCTTAAGCTTTGTGCAGGGATGTATCTAGCCCAAGACTAGCCTTTTGATAGATCTGGAGTTAATGTCTTACTCATGGAAGTGCTTTTCTTATACTCTACATTAATAATTATAATTGTAAGAAATCTTACCTGGGAACCTGTATCTCAACAACAATATATCTTGCCCAGAAACACGCCCAGAACACATTCCTTCTGGCTAATCTTGTACTTAAATTATCTCAGGATGCATGTCTTGGGAAAGGTTCTGGTGGAACTCTTACAACCTTGAGGTATTCTTTTTCTCTATTCTCAGCGGCTAGTTGAAAACTATATAAAGTGCTACTTAAAGTAGTGAGGCCAGTACTCGCTTACCCTCTTCTGATGTCTATGTCAGTTTTTTTTTCTGTCACTTTCACTGTAATAAAATCTACACAAAGCTCTGGGTGACAGAAACTGTTTTTGGTCCTAGAATGTACTTTTCTCAGAGACCACTAATTGGGCAACACCATTCACTGTAAGCTATCACTATCAACCTGACCAATAAATTTTAAAGTATACCAGCTGCTTGAAAACTAGTCAGTTTTATATCAATACTGTAATGCCTGGTTCACACCTAAGCTCTTAGTAAAGCCATAAGATCTAGTTCATTTATGTCTGTGTACTAACACTAACATTCTGCACATGGTACATATGTGATATTTCTACTTTTAAAGGATATTATTAAAATAGAATTTATAAAGAGCTGTATTTAATTTAAATAAAAATTGCCTTCTTGTTTAGTCCATCAGTAATGTCTTTGAGACCCCATGGACTGCATCATGACAAGCTTCCCTATCCTTCATTATTTCCTGGAGTTGTCCTAACGCATGTGCATTGAACTGATTATGTCATCTAACCATCTTAACCTCTGTAGCCCCCTTCTTATCATACCTTCATCTTTCCCAGCATGAAGGACTGCTGCAATGAGTCAACTCTTTGCATTGGTGGCCAAAGTATAGGAGCTGCAGCTTCAGGATCAGTCTTTCATTGAATATTCCTTTAAGATTAACTGATGTGATCTTGCAGTACAAGAGAATCTTAAGAGTCTTCCAGCACCACATTTGGAAAGCATCAATTCTTCAGCACTCAGTTTTCTTTAGGGTCCAAATCTCACATCCATAAATGAGTACTGGAAAAACCATAGCTTTGACTAGACAGATCTTTTGGACACAGTAACATTTCTTTTTTTAAATACTCTGTCTAGGATGGTCATAGCTTTTCTACCAAGGAGCAAGTGTCTTTTAAGTCCATGGCTGCAGTCATCATCTGCATTGATTTTGGAGCAAAAGAAAATAAAATCTATCAATGTTTCCTTGTTATCCCAATTTACTTGCCATGAAGTGATGGGACCAATATTACCAGATGGCATGCTTTTAGTTTTTTGAATGTTGAGTTTTAAGCTAACTTTTTCACTCTCCTCTTTCACTTTTATCAAGAGGCTTTTTAGTTCCTTTTCACTATCTGTTAGAGTGGTATTACTTGCATACTGAGGTAATTGGTGTTTTTCCTGGCAGTCATGATTCCAGCTTGAGCTTCATCCAGCCAGGCATTTCACATAATGTACTCTGCATGTAAGTTAAACAAGCAGAGTGACAAAATACAACATTGACATACTCCTTTCCCAGTTTGGAACCAGTCCGTTGTTCATGTCTCGTTCTAACTATTGTTTCTTGACCTGTATTAAGGTTTCTCATGGGGCACATAAGATGATCTGGTATTCCCATGTATTAAGAATTTTCTAGTGTATTATGATCCACTTAGTCAAAGGCTTTAGCATAGTCAGTAGAGCAGCAGTATCTTTTTTCATGGAATTCCTTACATTTTCTATGATCTAGCAGATGTTGGCAACTTAATTCTGGTTCCACTGACTTTTCTAAATCCAGCTTGTACATCTGGAAGTACTTGGCTCACACTTTTTTGAAATTAAGTTAGAAGGATTTTGAGCATTAACTGGGTAGAATGTGAAATGAGTGAAATTGTGCGATAGTTTGAACATTCTTTGGCATTGTTCTTCTTTGGTATTGGGAAGAAAACTGACCTTTACCCGTCGTTGGGCAACTTCTGAGTTTTCTGACTTGGCTAGCATATTGAGTGCATCACTTTAACAGCATCATCTTTTAGGATTTGAAGTAACTCAACCAGAATTCCATCACCTCCTCTTGCTTTATTCTTAATAATGTTTCCCAAGGCCCACTTGACACCCCACTCTAGGATGTCTGGCTCTAGGTAAGTGGCCACACCATTGTGGTTATTCAGGGCATTAAGACCATTTTTGTGTTGTTCTTCTGTGTATTGTTGCCACAGATTCTTAATATCTTCTGCTTGTATTAGGTCCATAATATTTCTGTCCTTTATTGTGTCAGTCTTTACATGAAATATTCCTTTGGTATCTCTAATTTTCTTGAGGAGATCTCTAGTCTTTCCCATTCTATTGTTTTCCTCTATTTCTTTGCATTGATCACTTAAGAAGGCTTTCTAATCTCTCCTTGCTATTATTTGGAACTCATCATTCAATTGGGTATATCTTTCCTTTTCTCCTTTACATTTAGCTTTTCTTCTTTTTCAGCTATTTGTAAGGCCTCCTCAGACAAAAGCTATTTTGCCTTTTTGCATTTCTTTTTCTTGGGGATGGTTTTGATCACTGCTTCCTGTACCATGTTACGAACCTCCACCCATAGACCTCCAGGCACTCTATCAGATCTAATCCTTTAACTCTATTTGCTGTGTCCACTGTATAAGCATAAGGGGTCATTAGGTCATACCTGAATGGCCTAATGGTTTTCTCTACTTTCTTTAAGTCTGAATTTTGCAAAAAGGAATTCATGATTGCAGCCACAGTCAGCTTCTGGTCTTGTTTTTGCTAACTGTAGAGCTTTTACATTTTCAGCTGTTCATTTTGTATCCCAAAGTCAAATTTGTCTGTTACTCCAGGTATCCCTTGACTTGCTGTTTTTGCATTCCAGTCCCCTATGATGAAATGACTCTTTTTTTTTTTTTTTTGGTCTTAGTTCTATAAGACCTTATAGATCTTCATAGAACTGAGCAATTTCAGCTTTTTCAGCATTCATGATTGGGACATAGACTTGGATTACTGTGATACTCAATAGTTTGCTTTAGGAATAAACTGAGGTATTTCTGTCATTTGTGAGATTGCATTCAAGTAGGGCNTTTTTTTTTTTTTTTTGGTCTTAGTTCTATAAGACCTTATAGATCTTCATAGAACTGTTCAATTTCAGCTTTTTCAGCATTCATGATTGGGACATAGACTTGGATTACTGTGATACTCAATAGTTTGCTTTAGGAATAAACTGAGGTATTTCTGTCATTTGTGAGATTGCATTCAAGTAGGGCATTTGGATTATTTTTTTGACTCTGAGGGTTGCTTCAGTTCTTTTAAGGTATTCTTGCCCACAGCAGTAGATATAATTTTCATCTGAATTAAATTTGTTCATTCCCTTCCATTTAAATTCACTGATTCCTAAAATGTCAATGTTCACTCTTGCCATCTCCTGTTTAACAACTTTCAAATTATCTTGATTCATGGACCTAACATTCCAGGTTCCAGTACATATTGTTCTTTAAACCTTCAGATTTAACTTTCACCACCAGCCACATCCACCACCATACATCATTTCTTTTTTTGACTCAGCCTCTTCGTTCTTTCTGAAATTATATCTTTACTCTTCTCCAGTAGCATATTGGACACCTGTAGACCTGGGGGTTTCATCTTTCAGTGTCATATATTTTTACTTTTTCATACTGTTCATGGAGTTCTCAAGGCAAGAATGGTGAAGTAGTTTGCCATTCCCTTCTCCAGTGGACCACGTTTTGTCAGAACTCTCTAACAGTACCCATCCATCTTAGATTGCCTTACACAGCATGGATCATAGCTTCATTTAGTAGCACAAAACTCTGATCTACGTGATCATTTTGGTTAGTTTCCTGTGACTGTGGTTTTCTTTCTATCTGCCCTATGATGGAAGAGGATAAGAGTCTTGTGGAATCTTCCTGATGGGAAAGGCTGACCGTGGGGAAAACTTTGTCTTGCTCTGGTGGGCAAGGCCATTCTCAGTAAATCTTTGAATTTTCTGCTAATAGGTGCAGTGTTCCCTTCCTGTAGTTTGATCTATGGTAGGGTAATGGGGACCTCCTCCTAATCGCCTTGTGCCAGCATGCTGCACTTTCTAGGACTGCTGCTGTCAGTGCTCCTGACCTTGTTGCAGGCCACTATCAACCCATGACTCCACCAGAGACTCCCAAAACACTCACAGGGAAGCCTGGCTCAGTCTCTTGTGGGGTCACTGCTCCTTGCTCCTGGGTCTTGATAAGCACAAGATTTTTGTGCTTCCCCAGTCCTGTGGAAGTTTTGTAATCAAATTCTGCTGATCTTCAAAGTTAGATACCCTGATGTTTCTCAGTTCCTTTGCCCAAACCCCAGGTTGTTTAGGGTAGAACTTTTGTAACAGTAAAACAATTTCTTTGGTATACTTGTTCTCCAGTTTATGAATTGCCCTCTTGGTGGCTCTATAGTGAGGCTAATGGCAACCTCCTCCAAGAGGACTTCTGCCAGGCCTCCCAGAACTGTCACTACCAGAGCCTGTCCCCATGGCAGGCCTCTGCAGGAGACCCTCAAACATTGACAGGCATGTCTGTCTCTGTCTCTGTTGGAGGTCACTACTCCTTCCTTGGGTACTGGTACACACAAGGTTTTGTTCATGCCTTCCAAGTGTCTCTAGTGTATATGACATTTGTTTTCAAATGCTATTGCGCCTCTCCTACCATCTTATTGCAGTTTCTCTTTTGTCCTTGGACATGGGATATCATTTTTTGGTGGGTTCTAACATTCTCCTGTTGATG
Organism: Oreotragus oreotragus; assembly: GCA_006410675.1. NCBI lineage: Eukaryota > Metazoa > Chordata > Mammalia > Artiodactyla > Bovidae > Oreotragus > Oreotragus oreotragus. Next base: position 16,215 of record SJYX01001728.1, read on the forward strand.
GTTGTTAGTAGCTACTTGCGATTTTGGTGTTTTCAGAAGAAATGCATTCATGTCCTTCTATTCTTCCATCGTGCTTTGAATAAAAAAGCTTCTATATTTAAACAATTGGTCAAGATAACTTTCAGGTTCACATGAACTTGGAAATCGTATTAACTTATACCTGATATTAATGTTTAAATTTGTTGATCTAAATTAATATAGATGTCATTTAGTTCAGTTCAGTTCAGTGGCTCAGTCGTGTCCCCATGAATCACAGCATGCCAGGCCTCCCTGTCCATCACCAACTACCAGAGTTCACTCAGATTCATGTCCATTGAGTCAGTGATGCCATCCAGCCATCTCATCCGTGGTCGTCCCCTTCTCCTCCTGCACCCAGTCCCTCCCAGCATCAGAGTCTTTTCCAATGAGTCAACTCTTCGCATGAGGTGGCCAAAGTACTGGAGTTTCAGCTTTAGCATCATTCC
>SJYX01001729.1:0-15217 GCA_006410675.1 Oreotragus oreotragus
TTTTGAGGGGCCAAGGAGCTCCACATAAAGCTTTGAATCTATCTTCCCTTTAAGAATGCATACTTGAAGGCTATTCTAATGACAAAACATTCTAAACTGTAATAACACATCCTCAAATGTGTTACTGGTGTAAATGTTGAGATTTTACAGACACTTGTTGTATTAACCTGCCCTGTCAAGACTATTCTGTCTGTGTAGACCTCAGGATAAAGAGACTCTGTCACATCTGGGTAACCAAAGAATATCTAGGATTGGAAGGAGAGTGAAAAAAAACTGAGGGACATCCCTGGGGGGGTCTAGTGGCAAAGACTTCCCCTTCCAATGCAGGGTGTGCCAGTTTGACCCCTTGTCTGGGAACTAAGATCCCACATGCTTTGTGGCCAAAAAAACCCAAAATATATAATAGAAGCACTAGTATAACAAATACAGTGAAGACTTTAAGAGAACAAACAAACAAAACCTGATACGTTTTGCAAATTGTTAGCTGGATTAAATCAAGATTTCTCTATTCTATGCAACCAAAGCGAAACACAGAAAAAAACTGGATGCTGGGGTTGATGAATATAAATTGCCAGCGTGTGCTCAGTCATGGCTAACTCTTTCCGTCCCCAGGGACGGTTAAATAGAAAGCATTTCTAAGTTACGGTTATGGATAAATTGCCACCCATAACCTTAGCTTTGAATTGCTTTCTATTTAACTGCAATAGTTTCAGTGTTCTCATGGATTTGCTTTGAAAGATATTTGAACTCACAAAATACATTAATAAAACATTTTATCTGTTTGTAGAGCGAGAGTCCTATGTAAAGTCGGGTCTCATATATGTAAAAAGCACTGGTATAGTGCACAGAGCCTGGCGACGGAATGAGTCTCGCGCTGAATCCTGGCTCTGCCTCCTAAGGAGTCTTACAGCCTTGGGTACGTCATTTGCTCCCCAGGCCTCCAGGTCCATACCGATAAATCATGCCCACTTAACAGGGGTTTTTAGATCCATTGAGGTCTCTAAACTATCCAGGAGGCAGTAAATACTCAGTTCCCTCGATACCCAATAGCCCTGAAGGGCCTGGATCTCTCAGCCCCACTCACAACCGGGTGTTATTTGCATGCCAAATAGTAGCCAGGCTGCACCTAAAGCCCTGGGCTACATCAACCAGGACCTGATGGTCCATCAGCGCCCTCCTCAGATGCCAGAGCCAGAGCCAGCCAGCCAGCCAAGGGGCCAAGACTTGGGAGTGGCTGAGAGCAGTGTCAGGGCTGCAGTAGGGTGTGGATACGAGGTTGGGGTGTGTGTGTATGTATGTGTGTGAGCTCATGTTTTCTTTACACAACACTGGCTACTTTTCCATTTGCCTGCTGAAGCGTTTCACTGGCCGCCCCAGGTGGCCCAATCACAGGACTGCAGTCTGTGCAGAATTCTGTGGACTGTGGTCTCTTCAGCAGGCGATGTGCTTCCCCTCTGCCTGAGAAGGGCCTTCCTTTTCCATCCGCACAGAGCAAGTGAGCAGAAGAAGCTGGAGTTTCTCTCTACTGTTTCACCTGGTGGCCCTGAAAATTGCAGCCCACTTGGTAAATACTTTTCTTGGCCCCAGAAGCAAAGGGAAGTTTTATCAAGAAGCTGTTCTTAATTTCCTATGTGTTGAAGAATTACCCCAAACAGGAGGCGGCCCTGGGTCACGGCCATTGTGCAAATTCCATTTGCTCACTGAGCAGAGGCTACCAGAGCTCTCAGACAGAGTGATAAACATTCTTAGGGGACAAAGCATTTACAGGTTTTCCTATCACTCTATTGCCCAGCATTCTCTGTTATCAGTAGCCCCCAGGGGGATTGAGAGGGCCTGGTTACAGGGATTCCCCTGGCCTTGGGAAAGGTCTGAACATCTTTTGAAAGGTGACTCTGAAGCCATCCAAAGAGCTGGTGAATTTCTGGCTTCCCTGTTTGGTCTGCCTGTCCCAAGATAATCTTGCTTAGAGATTTTTGGGCATTGAAGGTCAAAAAAAAAAAAAAAGTGTAGGCAGGAATTTTGTCCCTGCCAGGAATGGCCAGTTGAAACGAGTTTCTGTGGACACCGGACACCATATCTAAAGACAGTTTTTTGGATGGAAGCCTTTGGCAACCCTTCTGATTTGCATTCAGAGGAAACTTGCCACTTTTTCCATAACAGGCAGCCCAGCCAACACCACCCGGGAGGGAGGAAGTTCTTTCTCTCGGCGTCTGCAGGTTTATCCCTAAATGCTACGGAAACAGCAGCTGCCAGGGCAAGGGGAACAGAGGATGGAGAGCCTTTTAAAATTCTTAAATAAGTCGGATCTCACCAGCAGGACCTAAAAAGGCAAAGGCTTGACATTCCGGTGCTTGCGGCAGATGCAGCCTGCGCCCAGGGGCAGGCTGTGTGGTCACCTGGGCTCACTCCTGTTCGAGTGAGCCCAAGGACAGAGCAAACTCTATGGCCACCTGCCATTCGGTCAGGTCAGCCACTTGGGGTCCAGGCCTGGTGAGTGACAACGAGGAGGTCACATTTCACACAGCCTTGTGGCTGACAAAGGGTGCATGTGTAGCTGGCTCTTGTGTGACCTTCACCATGCTGTTAATTATACCCCTGTTGACAGATACTAAAAACTGCCTTAAAAAAAAAGTCTTGAGTTTGTTACAATGTTGCTTCTGTTTTATGTTTTGGTGTTTTGGCCTCAAGGCACCTGGGATCCTAGCTCCTCCACCAGGAATCAAACCCACCTCTCCCCCACTGCCCCATGTATTAAAAGGAGGAGTCTTAACCACTGGGCCACCAGGAAGGTCCGTGGCTTTTGTTTCAAATGGACATTCTTCACGAGCCATTGCTTACCTGGTTATGCAAGCAAGAAGGAAGATAATCTGGCAGGTCAGTCATCGGGCCATGTTCTTCCAGGTGGGTTATACAGAAAGGCTTCTTTCCTCATCAGACTGATTTCTGGCTACCCTATAAAAGTGGGGAGCTGGTAGAAAAAAAGAATGGGAACTCGGGAATGATCTCAAAGCCAACCTAACGGAAGAACTGCCACAGATTTTCCAGGGCTGAGGGGAACATCAGACTTCTTTACAAGTTCACTGCAAAATATCCACCCAGCTCTTAAGGAAACAGGCAGACAGTGCACAGGACAGACGGCCGCTGTCAGTCACATGGAGAAGCAGGCTGAGACTGGAACCATGAGGCGGAGGAGGGCAAGTCAATGGGATAGGAATCTGGAGCACAAGGAGGCTTCCCAATCAGAAACAGGATGCTTTATACCTATTCACAGAGGGTTTCCCCACCCGTGGATGTGCCAGGACCTTGCCCATGGGCACCACGGCCTGGTTCTGTGCCCTGTTTCCTCAGGCTGTCAGGAGAGGGGTGCATCTTCACCAGGGAGAGGGGCAGATGCTGAGGGGGAGCCCAGGCTTCTTGGGCGTGCTGATTTTTCACTATAGTCCGTTCTGTTTTCTGTCAACAGTAAAGAAATATATCCTAGCAAGTGACATCCAGTAATGCTTTAATTAATTGTAATATTTTATGCTCCAATAATGCACCAAGAAATCACTTCCAGATGGGGAAAAGGAATGATATTTAGACAAAAAACCAATCCTTTTACTTTCAGCAGATCGGTATCTCCCAAAGGTACAGAACAGAACCTTGAGGGTCCAGGGAAGGTGGGGGGGGGGGGCGCGGCTTATCTATTTTGATACATATTGGAATTTGAGACTGGAAAATTACCTTTACTGTATAAAACTCACAGTACTCTTTCTGCATGCCAGCATCTCATGTGTCTGTGTTTCCAGGACTCTTGTTTAAATGGCCCAGTGCAGTCCTAACCATTTTATTTTTAGCGATCTGACTTGGAGGAGATGAGAAGTGTGAAACACTTGCTTTCAGCCTCAAGCAAGCTGGTTATTTTGGAGATTTTTCTTGCTAGCAAGAGGAATTTCATTCCCAGCTGTGAGCTTCTGGCATTTCCCCTGGCGTTCCATAAACAGGGGACTAGGGTTCCTCGTCCAACAGCAATTCAGGGTGGGCTGCTATCACACCCCTCGTTTCTCCTGCTCACTCACCCTGCCTGCCCGTCACTGTCACGCTGGTCCTCGGGGGTCGACTTTCGGTCTTGTTCTGTCTGTACCGAGGAGCCACCTGAGGCATGAGAAAGTCGGCACCCTTTTCTGGTGGGGTAGGCAAAGCCCTGGGTACCGGGTCCTTGTTCTTCAAGAGAGGGAGGTGTGATAGTTGCTTCAATTCCCAGAACTGAGTTTGGAGGTCAAGATACCCTGTCTGTGGTGGTTCCTATTTCCCGATTACGATGCAAACAGAACTTTCTCCAGCCTGAGCACCACTAACCAGCAATCCGGAAGCCTGGCCACAGTAAAGACAGCACAGAACTCTTTATCAATTATAAATTACCAATATTTATTTTAACCACATAAGGTTACTTCAAAGTTTTCTTTTTTTTTTTTCCAAGTCTAGAGAAAGTAGAGGGAAGGAACCAGTACAATATCTAATTTAGGTGAACAGCAGAGTTGTTAGCTATTGTTTTGATTAATGAGGGCTCCTTTATATATATTATTTCAAAGTGACAATAATAAATAAATCTTCCGTTTAGGGCTTAGTCATCAGAACAAAGGAGAATCCTAGTCAGGATGGGGACAGCATGATTTCTGCCATGGTCCCTCCATCGGCACAAAGTCAAAATCCAAGATGCTGACTATGACCAAAAAAACATTTTTACTGTTTGGGTACCAGGTCAATTATACAGTAATTACACTTGTTTACAGTCAGAAAAAAATACCCATTTGTGAAAATGTGCAATAAGAAATCTTCAATAAAGCAAGTTCCTATTATAACGGTTCTTCATAAGGAGTAAATATTATAATCATAATGGAACTTTTCAACTGTATGCTGGGCGCTACTCCAGACTTCCAGACTGACTGATTCACAACCTCCAGGCATTTGTACTTGTGAAAATAAAAAGGGCCTCAGGTGATGCTGATGCAGACCCCCAGCTGAGAAACAGGCTCTGTCTGTACAGGACGTACACACAGCATTCAGCGCCCATCAACAAGACACTTAACGTAACTCCTACTGACATCTGTTGGCTCCGTGGAGATTACTGACAGTGTAATAAATCAGAAAGCACCTTCTCTGGCTGTGACCACCTGAGGCTGGTGGTGGCGGAGGGGAAACAGTGCCTTGACATCTCAATGCCATTTTGGGGATGTCCAGAAAGTGACTCCTTGTGAACGAACCACAAAAAGAAGTGTGGATCTGTAAACACCAAGAGTGACAAGAACCAGGTGTGGGAGTCCACTGGCGTTTCCCACTTCCCAGGCCGATGACAGACGGCTAAAGTGGCTGCCTGGAGATGGGCCCGTCACCCCTTCTTTCAGGAGTGAGAAGAGAACATTAACCTCAATTAGCCTGGGCTGGATAGCTTTCCCAGAGCAACAGCATGGCTGTCTGGGCAGAGGGAAATCTGTTGACTGAGCTGCCTGGGAGACCCACTGTACTCCTCCCTACTCTTCCTGCATTTTTCTTTTTTTGGCTGCAAGGTTTACTTCCCTCTATTTTATTTTCTTATTTGGCCACGTGGCACATGGGATCTCAGTTCCCTGACCAGGGATCGAACCTACACTCCCTGCACTGGAAGCTCAGAGTCTTAACCACTGGACCACAAGTCCCCTTGCGCTTTTCTTACTTAGCCATCCTTTCTTCATAGGGCTCAGCTAAAGGCCACACCTCTCTCTTCCGCCACATGTATCATCTGCCATTTCATCGCTGGAGCCCTAGAGCCAAGCCTAGAGGACATCTCTTAGGGGCCTGGCTGCAGAGGGCACCTCCAACAGCTGCAGGTGGGGGAAGCTGTGAGAGCCTGGCTCTCTGGCCCACAGTGCAAGGACAGAACAGGGAAGGGAACAGGACCATAGTCATAGAGAGAGGGACCGTGTGAGCGAGGCTGCAGAGTCAGTGACAACTGGAGCAGTCGGGAGCAGCTGGGGAACAGCCAGTGAAGCCCGGGAACCGTCTTTATCCACTGTGGCCTCTGCTACAGGAATCAGAGATTGCCTCCAGTCCTTACTTGGCTTCCCCCATTAGGCAGGAATTAAGACAAGGCATGGGAGCGACCCAGGAATGACCCAAACATCCCAGGAAGTTTCAAGACGGATGATCTGAGGATCTGGGGAGCATAGGGGATGTGAGGGGCGTCTGGGGATCCGGTTGCGGGTGGCTCACCGGCAGGGGGAAAAGTGCCCCCTGGGTGCTCCTACAGTCTCTTTTTAATCAGTTTCTCCAGTTTGCGGATGCGTGAGGACTCCTGTTCTGGAGTTGGAGCCAGGAGGGACAGGGAGCTGGAGCCTTCGGGTCCTGAGGGCGGGGCGGGGAGCCTCTGGCGGAAGAGCTCCAGCATGCTGCTCTGTTCACTCCTCTTCAGCCCCTGAGGTGGAGACAAAGGAGGGTGATGGCAGGTCTGGCCCCCAAGGACCCAAGGGCAAATGCAGTATCTGGTATTCACTAGGCTGAGGATTAGCGCTTTCTCCAGGGGATATATTAGCCCTGGGTAGTAGCCCGGGAGAGAAGCAGGGGAGGAAGAAAAGGCAGGAGAGGAGAGAAAGGGCTGAGAGGGCAAGTGGCCAGGCAGCAGGATGCAGGAGGGTGGCCTCCTCTCCTCACAGCCCTGCCAGGCCCAGCTACCTGCCATCAGGAGGTGATGGGAGGCATGGTCGCGGGCCCTGGTTCCCCCTCCTCAAATGGTTTCTTGAAGCCTGGGCCCAGCAGGGGGACTTTGAGGAGGCCCCCCAGGGGCTTGTATTCCACCCCTCCGTGAGTCACGGAGTGTGAGAAGGATGCACCCAGGGACAGAACAAGATGCTGAGCTCACCTTCATGTCCAGGATCTTTTGGAAGGTTTCTGTGTTGCAGTCTGTCAGGAGCTTGATGTAATTGTCCACAAATACCACCAACGGCTCGTGAGGGGCCATCACAACCTGTGAGGGAGAGAGGAGAGTCAGGCCTGCCGGAAACGCTTATGAGCCGAGGCAGCAGAGCATCTTCTACAGAAATGTCCTGACAGCCTGTTTCATCTCAGCATTCAGTTACAGCAAGGCTTCCAGTTAAACCCGTCAATCCTAAAGGAAATCAACCCTGAATATTCACTGTAAGGACTGATGCTAAGGCTCCAATACTTTGGCCACCTGATATGAAGAGCCAACTCATTGGAAAAGACCCCGATGCTGGGAAAGATTGAAGGCAGGAGGAGAAGGGGGCAACAGAGGAGGAGACGGCTGGATGGCATCACTGACTTAATGGACATGAGATCATGAAGGACAGGGAAACCTGGTGTGCTGCAGTCCATGCGGTCACAGAGAGTCAGACATGACTTGGCGACTGAATAACACGCAATGCTTCCTAAGGTTGCTAAATTAAAAAGGTCACCTGAATTGCTTTTTAAGTACAGATTCCTATGTCCCTCCTCTGAAGATTCTAATTCATAAAGCCTGGGGAGGAGTCCCAGGTGTCTTTTTTTAAAATATCAAGACCACAGGAAACACTGTGTTGGAGGGCCCCCTGTCTGGGGCATTTCCTGGGTTTCTGGTACCTGCTCCTTCTGTCCTGACGTATCGTTGTTCTCAAGTGAAGTGTCACTCAGTTGTGTCCGACTCTTTGCGACCCCATGGACTATATAGTCTATGGAATTCTCCAGGCCAGAATACTGAAACAGGTAGCCTTTTCTTCTCCAGGGGATCTTCTCAACCCAGGGATCGAACCCAGGTCTCCCATGTTGCAGGCGGATTCTCTACCAGCTGAGCCACAGGGAAGCCCTGGTTCCCAAGGGATGGCCTCAACAAGCATCGAGTTAAGTGGATTTTTCAAGAACAAAAACTCCACAACAGCCTCAGTGTTTCCAAGACTTAAAATCGGGAACTTCATGTAACTACATCCACTTCACATACCAGGGCTTCCCTGGTGGCTCACTGGTAAAGAATCCACCTGTCGATGCAGGTGATCCCTGGGTCGGGAAGATCCCCTGGAATAGGAAGTGGCAACTCACTCCAAGATTCTTGCATGGAGAGTCCCATGGACAGAGGAGCCTGGTGGGCTACAGTCCATGGGGTCGCAAAAGAGTCAGACACGACTCAGTGAGTAAACAACAACAACTTCACGTACCACCAGCAGGAGAGCCCTGGCATCGAAACCCTCATGTGCATAGTCATTTGGTTTTCACTGTGGGGGTCGGGTTTTCTTCCTCCAGTAGGTCTACTACCAGCTGGGGAAGAAATGGATTAGGCTGCTTTCAGTTTCCTCAGGTCAAAGCCCAAGGTCTCTGGAGGCCCCTTGCCTGGTCCAGCCATGTCAGGGCCCGCCGTGATTGCCCACTCCTCCATCATTTGAGCCATTCTGCTTGCAGACTGACCTGAAGGGCCTGGAGGCCCTGGCCTTCTAAGAGCATCCCCCGACAGCTCCATCTGTCCTCCAGCCTTCTCTCCCCTCCCCAGTAGGCTCCCTCTCCACTCGACAAGTCCAGGTGGAAATCAGATGCAGGAGTTCAAGGCTTCAGACATTCTTAGCATCATCACCTCACACATATTTTGTTAAACGTGGCTTTAGAAAACCATTTGCTGATTAGAATCAGGTATGCGATATTTGTTCGAAGTTCCTATAAGGTGGCAGAGCTTAGAAAGCCAAGAATGGGAGGAACTGACAGCTGGGAATCAGAGAGAAGCAGAGCAGAGAGACCCTGACTGGAGGCTGATTGAGTGACAATGCCACCCAGCCTCCAATCTTGGCCAAATCTTATTACAAGAGAATCCCATTACAAGAAAGAATGCATTTGTCAGACAGAACTACTGGCCCCCACCCCGCCCCCCGCAACACTGCACTGACTTTCAACAATAACTGATGAGGCCAAAGTCTGGTCCAGCCAAAGAATGCAGACAATCTTTTGGGACTGATGGGAACAGGTTCCAACCTGTGCTTTTTGAGACTAGTACTCAGTACTGTTTCGAATAAGTGATCAGGTAACTAGGCCCTTTTAACTGAAACCCTAAAGAAGACACAAGTCCCACCTTGAGGATCATCTCCGCGCGGGTCATGCCTTTCACCACGATCTTGGTGTAACTGGCCGGGGCTTTCCTCACTACCTGAGAGCCGATGGAAGGCAGATCAAGCAGGACCATCTTCAGGGAGTGCGTGTCCAGCAGTAGCTGAGGGGAGAGAACAGAATAGTCCCAGCCACTTCACATGGGCACAACACCTAGTGTACTCACGCTGATAAATAACATTTTCTTGATATTAATTTTTTAAAATTTATTTTAATTTTTGGCTGCACTGGGTCTTCACTTTTGAGTGTGAACTTTCTCTGGTTGCGTCGAGCAGGGGGCTGCTCTTCGCTGTGGCGTGTGGGGCCCTCACTGCAAGCGGCTTCTCGTAGGAGCTTGAGGGCTCTAGAGCCTGGGCTCAGGAGTTGTGGTGCATGGCATGTGGAATCTTCCCAGACCAGGGATCAAACCCAGATCCCCTGCATTCCATTTAGAAAGCAGTTCAGGATAGTATGAAGAACCTTACAAATGTCTTTAAAATTTCTGCTTATTGAACAGGCAAAAAATGGTAACTCCATACTGCTCTATTTTGGGTTTCTCTGGATGCTAGTGAGGATGTAGGAGATTAAGCCAAATTTAAACATCAGTATCTTGGGACTTCTTGGTGGTCCAGTTGTTAAAAATCTGCCTGGATCACCAGGAAGTCCCAAGATACTGACTCTGAGATTTATAATAAAGTAATCAAGACAGTGTGATACAGGTGAAAGGACAAATAGATAAAATGTGCTGAAGAGAAAGCCCAGAAATACAATCACAAATAGAGTCCACACAAATAGAGTCAACTGATCACTCACAAAGCAGCAAAGGCAATTCGATGGAATAAAGATAGTCTTTTCAACAAATGGTGCTTGAACAACTGAGCATCCATATGCCAAAAAAAAAAAAGGAGGGGGGGAAGGAAAAAGGAACCTAGACATAGACCTTTCACCCTTCACAAAAACTACCCCAAAATGGATCATAGGCCTAAGTGTAAAACATAAAACTATAAAACTTCTAGAAGGTAACATAAGAGAAACCCTAGATGACCCCGGGTATGGTGATAACCTTTTAGATGTAAGACCAAAGACATGATCCATTAGAAACTTACATTGCCACCTGTAAAACAGACAGCCAACAGGAATTTGCTGTATGTCTCAGGACACTCACACTGGGGCTCTGTATCAACCTTAATGGGAGGGATGGGGAGGGAGCTGGGAGGGAGATTCAAAAGGGAGGGGATATATGTATCCCTACGGCTGATTCATGTTGAGGTTTGACAGAAAACAACAAAATTCTGTAAAGCAATTATCCTTCAATTAAAAAATAAATTAAAAAAAAAAACAAAGACATGATCTATTAGAGAAATAACTGATAAACTGGTCTTTGTTAAAATGAAAAATGTTTGCTCTCCAAAAGACAATGTCAAGGGGGTGAGAAGGTAAGCTGTAGATTAGGAGAAAGTATTTGCAAAAGATACATCTTATAAAGGACTGTTATCTAAAACATATAAAGATTTTTCAAGAAAAACTCAGCAATAAGAAAACAATCCAACCAAAAAATGGGCCCAAGATCTTAACAGCTACCTCACCAAAGATATATAGACAACAATTAAGAATTTGAAAAGATTTAATTCCTGAAAAACAGTAAGAAAAAGAACAGCAACCCCGGGAAAAACAATACCAACAATGGGGCAAAGATTTGAGCAGGCATCTCGCAAAAGTGGAGATGCCAGTGCTCATGACCGTGAGATGCTGTGTGTGCGTGCCCAGCTGTGTCCAGCTCTTTACAACCCCACGGATTGTAGCCCACCAGGTTCCTGAAACTTAGTTTCACTAGTGATCCAGTAAACATAAATCAAAGCCACAACTGTGAATCATTTTGTACTCATCAGAAAGGCAAAAGTAAAAAGGTTGAAATACCAAGTGCTGGCACACATATTAGTGCAATGCAACTCACACTTAGGATGAGGTATTATATAAACTGGTTGAAGCACTTTGGGGGAATTTCAGTACTATTTCCTAGCGGAATTTGTGCATAACCTGTGACACAGTACTCATATCCTTTAACGAAATTTCTGCTCACGTCAAAAAAGGTTCCTTGAATCCACTGTTTGTAAAAGCAAAAGATTGGAAACAGCCTAAATGCCCGTCAACGGTGTAGAATGGATAGACAAACAGTGCTATATCCACGCAGTGGAACATGACATAGAAGTTAAAGTAAGCAACTCAAACAACCTATATCTCACAGATAAATCTCAGAAATCATTATTATGTTGGGCAAAAAAAGCAACTGGGGAAATGATATGTATAGTACCATTTGTATAAAGTTTAAACATTTGCAAAACAAAATTATATATCTTTTTTGGATACACACACATGTAACTTATCAAAGCACATATGGGAATGATAAAATCAAAATCAGAATAGTGATTACCTCTGGGCATGGAGGGAGAGGCATGGCAGGGTAGGTCCACAGGGGACTTCAGCCATAATTATAATTTATATAAAAAAGATTTATAGCAAATATAGGACCATGTTAAGATCTGACTAAGCTAAGTGGGAAGCTGATATTCTTGACATTATTTTCTATACTTTTATTAACTGGAACTATGTTTTTCCTTCTCTTTTTTTTTTTTTCATAGTATGCTATTAAATATCTGAGGCCTAGAAAGGATTCAACTTTATCTTCCATGTAGTAGAATTTCAGCGTCTTGTCAAAATCAAAGCCATGTCTTAGCATTATTTGCTAGCAGGAAAAAAAAAATCAATGATTATTTAAAAACGTATGGGGATACTTCCTGTTTTTTCTGTACTTTCTACTTCCCAGAGAATATTATATGCATAAATAATTGTACAGTCTTAAGTGACAGGAAGTTTTGAATGAACCAGACATAACCCTCTACTATCTCCCATATTTTGAAAGATAGGACATTCTCAATTCTTGGCCAGTCACAGTAAAATTCTCTGCTCACCAGACAGATAAACAGATGGAAACCTTGGTCTCAGGTTTTACCATAAGTAATGACGTCAGAGTAGGTGGGAGCTAGTCTGACAGACTTCGTGGCTATCTGTGGGAAGTGAAGGTGAAACGGCCCATTTATCATGAAAATCTGTTGGCTTTCATCTTTGAAAATAGCTAAAAGTTCATCTCCTTATGCATGAGGCACTGGGCAAGAGGTGGCTGTCAGCCAAATTTGGCTGAGCCTCAGAGAAAAATTTGGGGGGTGATATGGCTCATGTTGTTGGTGGGCTACTGGGATACAAAGCTGGCCAGCATGCTATGCCTGGGAAGGGTCATTGCCCATTAATGGAAAGCTCTGACACCTCTTGGGGGACAACATGACTATCACAGGGATAGAACCCTTGAGTAGACAAAATAAAGGCACACTCCTAGAAGGTAAAGGCCACTTATATAACACTAAGTTTTTAAATGAGGTGATGTGGAAGAAACAGTTCAGGATATGAGGAATAGGTGGGCCAAGGTGAGGACATGTCTTGTTTCTTTCCTCGTTCCTTTTTTTTTTTTTTAAGGTGTAACTTTCATACAGTAAAGTACACAAAGACCAAGTACACAGCTTGATAAATTATCACATATATATACACCCTATGGGGCTTCCATGGTGGCTCAGACAGCCGAGGATCTATCTGCAATGTGGGAGACCTGCATTTGATCCCTGGGTCGATTCTCCAAGAAAGATCCCCTGGAGGAAGGCATGGCAACCCACTCCAGTATTCTTGCCTAAAGAATTCCCACGGACAGAGGAGCCTGGTGGGCTACAGTCCATGGGATCACAAAGAGTTGGGCATGACTGAGCGACTAAGCACATACACCTTACTGCCTAATTAAAGACATGAGACATTTCTCCATCAACAAATGAAGGAACTCAGTGCTCTAGGATGACCTACAGGGGTGGGAAGGGGGTGAGATGGGAGGGAGGTCCAAGAGGGATAGACATGTATGCATATGGCCGATTCACTTCATTGCACAGCAGGAACTAACACAACACTGTAACCTAATTATACTCCCAAACAAACAAAACAGATGAAAGGATAAGGAGATGTGGTGTTCACACAACGGAATACTACTCAGCCACAGAAAAAATGAAACACTGTCATTTGCAACAACATGGACGGACCCAGACATTATCATACTAAGTAGTGTCAAAGACAAACATCATACGATATCACTTATATACAGTGAAATCCAAATACAATACAAATGAACTTATTTATAAAACAGATATAATCTATAATGGAAAAGAATATGAAAAAGACTATAATCTTCATACATGTACATGTACATAACAGAATCACTTCGCTGGACATCAGCAGCAGTGCTTCAACTCCTCTATACTTCAACTAAAAAAATAAATTAAAAAGGTGACTCGGGACATCATTTGCATCCCAGAAGGCTTCCTCGGGTTCTCTTCCAGTCCATGCTCTCTTGCTTCCCAACAAAGGCTGCCACTCTTCTGCCTCTGCGCCTCGGGACTAGCCTGCTGCTCCTTCATCTGTTACAAGCATTCTCGTGTGCGCCTTTGGTGGCCGCACCCCCGCCCCCCGTTTCTCTGGGGGTGGCACCTACGTAGAATCGCTGGATCAAGGGGTAGGCACGCGTTTCGCTTTAGCAGAGACTGTCTGATGGTCTTCCAGGTTGGTTGTACTGATTTCCAGCCCTATCAGTAATGCCTGGAAGCTCCAGTTGCTCTACATTCTCACCAACACTTGCTATTTTTGGTCTTTCTTAATTTTAGCCATTCTGATTCTGTGATTTTAATTTACACTCCCCTAGACAATTAATATGCTTACTGGTGAGCCTCTCTGAAGCACCTGTTCAAGTCTTTTGCCATCTTTTCTACTGGCTGATCATCTTTTTTCTAATTGACTTGTTGAGTTTTTCTAAAGTACATTTTTCAACTTTACTGAGGAATAATTGACAAATACACTTGAACTGCATATATTTAAAGTGTACAAGGTGATTATTTGATATACATACACTTTGTGCAATGATTACCAGGATCAAGATAATTAACTCTCCTTTTGTGTATGTGGTAAGAATGCGTAAGATCTACTCTCAGCAAATTTCAAGTACATCACACTGCATTATTAATTAGTCACCATGCTGTACATTAGGTCCTTGGAACTTACCTTAGAATTGAAAGTGTATACCCTCTGACCTCCATCTCTCCATTTCCTGCTTCCCCCAGCCCCTGTCAACTACCATTCGATTCTCTGTTTCTTTGAAATCGAGTTTTTTTTTTTCTTTCCTTTTAAGATTCCACACAAGTGATATGTTAGAGATTTTTTAAAGGATATATTTAGAATATGAGTACTCTGTCAGTTACATATATTGCAAATATCATCTGTTACTCTGGCTGGTCTTTTGAGAAAAACAAGTCCTTAATTTTAAGTACTCCAAATAATCTCTTCTTTTACGNTTTCCTTTTAAGATTCCACACAAGTGATATGTTAGAGATTTTTTAAAGGATATATTTAGAATATGAGTACTCTGTCAGTTACATATATTGCAAATATCATCTGTTACTCTGGCTGGTCTTTTGAGAAAAACAAGTCCTTAATTTTAAGTACTCCAAATAATCTCTTCTTTTACGATTAGTACTTTTAATGTTTTGTTAAGGGATCTCTGCCTAACCCACAGTCATAAAAATATTCTCCTTTTATCTTCCAGAAGTTTTGTTGTCTTATCTTTCATTTTCAGAGCTATAATCCACCTGGAGTTGGTTTTTTTTTTAATTTGTGATAAATTCACCTTTTAAAAGTGTACTGTTCCGTTCCAGACATCTCATCATGCCACAAATAAATTCCATGGCCATTAGCAATCACATCTCTTTCCCTCCTCTCCTCCAGCCTTTACCAACCAGCGGATTTGCCGGCTCTGGACATTCCACATAAATGGAATCATACGTTCTCTGACCTTTTGTCTATGATTCTTTCACTTAGCATAATGTTTTCAAGGCTCATCTATGTTGCAGCATGAGTAAGGACTTCATTTCTATTTACAACTGAATGATATTCCTTTGTAAGATTAAGCCACATTTTGTTTATCCATTCATCAGCTGATGGGCATTTGAGCTGTTTCTACTTTTTGGCTATTATGAATAATGCCACTCTGAATATCTGTGTACAA
>SJYX01001730.1:0-20431 GCA_006410675.1 Oreotragus oreotragus
GTGAAGATCTTTTCTGTACAATTCTTCTGTGTATTCTTGCCACCTCTTCTTAATATCTTCTGCTTCTGTTAGGTCCATACCATTTCTATCCTTTATCGAGCCTATCTTTGCATGAAATGTTCCCTTGATACATGAAGGAGTTTATTAATACATCTAAGTGAATTCAGTATACTGTTGGCTTCTCATTACTGCAATGTAATATATCACTGATTTCATAATAAACATCAGGATTAAAATAGAATCTGTTGCATGGATCACTTGTTTGGCTTAAAACCAAAATAAATGTGGCCAACACACAGACAACTTGTGAAGGTTTAAATCAAATCTTTCAAACATAATGAAATTATCCTAACTAACATATGCAGCCTCATACAGAAAAATGGCATTTGAATTCCTTTCTTTTTTAACTGGTTACCACTCAACACCCTAAATCACAATTTAGAAATATGAATTCTGTATGATAACTACTTCCTGGAAAGGAATAGCATTCAATGTTCTCAACATTTTAGGAGACAGGAAAGTACTTTAATTAAAAATGGCAACATAAAATAGATCAACAGTGACCACTGCAAGATAAAATGAACTGAGTTAAAACAGGTATTAGCACAAATGTATTAAAAATAGGCATTTGTAATTCACCTTAAGGAATTCTTCGTTTTTGTTGTGGGGGTGTTTTTAATTGCAAACCTGGAATAACACTAAAAACAACACAGGCCTAAATAAGTCAGTAGCTTATCCCCTTGCTGGACCATTCTTAAATAATTTCTTTAAAATAGCTGGACTTACTAAGTAAGCAGTTCAAAAAGGGGAACTACTGATACATATGGAAACCTTACAGATGGCAAGGGCATCATGTTTAGTGAAAAAGTCAGTCTCAAAAGGTTACCTACTGTATGATTCCGTTTCTATAACATTCTCAAAATGACAAAACTAGAGTGACGAGAACAGATTAGGGGGCTGCCAGGGGACAGCGCTGGAGAAGGGGTATGATGTAGAGACCAGCCTCTCTGCAGCGCCTGTATCTTGATTCTGGTAGAGGTCACAGAAGTCTGTTTATGGACTGAACTACACTTGCGTGCATGCGTGCGCACGCACACACACACACACACGGATTGAACTACACTTGCGTGCGTGCTCGTGCACACACACACACACACACACAAATGTTCACTGGTGAACAATGAACAAAGTCTGAGTCTAGTTAACATTCATACACCAACGCCAACTTAAATCTGTACTATAGTTATGAGATGTCACCATGAAGGGAACCTGGATGAAGTTTACATAAAGAGATACTATTTTTGCAACTTCCTGTGATGCTAAAATTATTTCAAAATCAGAAGTTTAAGAATTAGCTCTACAATTTCTATCACATGTAATGATTTCCTCTATTTTCTAATCCGTCTCACAGGTGTAAGGGTATCTGCTCTTTGAATTTAACAAGTTCTGAATATTTGCAGAATGAGTTTTATTTGGGAGATCTATTTTAGGAGTAAGAGCTCTGACTCGCTAGCCATTAAACTTTAAAGTGATACTATTATTTATAATAATATTTAGTTAAAATAAATTTATAATGATGACTTATAATGATACAATATATAGCGAAACAAAGAGACTTGGAATCTTAGGTATAAATAGCAATACAAAAGAGGGAGATGGTGCTTCTAAATCAATTACCTACCAGGTAAAGCTGTTCTGACCTTGTTTAACTTTACCTAGCTGCTCCCGACCTGAATTCTTGCCATATGTTACTTAACACGTGCTGCCATATATTTGTTTAGTTCTCACATCTCTCACTCCTGAGGCAATGAGGGCATCTGCAGTGTCTGCGAATCCCCTCCCACAGTGAGGTGTGCACGCCAGCCCTCCTGTCTTCCCAGTCCAAGCTTACCTTGGGTAGACCGATGGACTCCATGGCTCTCAGCCACTGCACGGTGTTATCTGTGTGCCGAAAGTGAAGGCCCGACTTCTGATGGGGCGGAAAAGAGGGGAGCACACAAAAAGGAGGTAAGAAAGTGACCACTGCTTCCATTAGCAGGACGCTTTCGATTGTATTTCTCCTAGAACAGCGCCATGAACGCTCACATACAGCAACCGTAAAGGAGATGAGACTTTCTTAGCAACACTCCAACCATTTGGGGCGGACCATTCCAGTCCCTAGAATTCACTCGTTTGAGGTAATTCTGAACTAGACTCCCAAAGACCATTTACTGTCTAGCACGCCTAAGGATGTTTTATGAGACATGTGTGCACATGCATGAGCACATGTGTGTGCCCATACACACACACACACACACACACACACACACACAGTGTCAAGACTGCGGCAACCATGGTTGAGGGCAATAGTAACTTCTGGAAAAAAAGGATTTTTACAAGACGTCTTTTTTTGTGTGTGGTTTCTGGTTCTGCCAGATCACAACTGTAATATGATTTCTGTAAAAAAAAAAAAAAGATAATAATAAAAGAAAAAACCAAACTGGAAAATATAGAAAAATACAAAGATGCAAACAAAAAAAAAAACACTCCATGATTCAGAGCTAAATTTTAGTATTTATTCCTTCTATAATTTAATTCTAACCTTGGCCTTGTACAATAAGCAAACTTTCAGTGGAAATATTTTACAAGATCTTTTTCTACCCGTATAATAAAAATAGGCTCTGTTTTCCATTCCTACAGTTCTAATCAGCCAGCCATTATTTTCTACACAGTCTACAAATAAAATATTCTTGTTGCTATCTTATGAAATTTTATCAGGTATATACTGCTGACAGCTTTAAAATAATCTTATATATTTCATTAGCTAAGTGTATAACATAACATTATATATCTTATTTTTCACTTTGAATAAAATGAAAACTACAGCAAGTTTCATCATAATTAACACCCAGTGGTGTATTATCACATTCACAAAGTCTAGCTCTTCCCATCTTCTGTGAGCTTCCACAAACTAATGGTTGTGATTTAACAAAAACTATTTTTCTTGCTGATAGAAATTATAAAGCATAAGAAAATTAAAATTTGACAAATATTTATACCATTTTTATAGTGGCCATTATTTACTGAGATTGGACCGTGTATGTCAAGCACTTTACATAAATTATCTCTAATTTTCCAAATACTCTGCAAAGTAGTTATTATTTCCATTTTTTTGAGAGATGAGGAAACCTAGGCAACAAAGATGAAGTGATTTGCCTAAAGTCAAACATCTGTTGACTGAGCTGGTCTGAGCTGGGATTCAAGACTAAATCTCTGTGGATCTGCACACCTTCCGCATGCCATCACCCACCCAGGGCAGACCACAGGACCTGATGACCAGGGGACTACTCTTCAGAGGAAAGAGATTAGCTAACCACTGTGAAATAACTAGAGGGAGGGGAGAGGATCTGAAGGGCATGCAGAGAAGAGAGGAACAGAGGGGGAAGAGAGAGATGGGGACGGGCATGCGAAGAGAGGAAACGCATAGAGAGAGAGTTCACAGCCAGGCGGTGGTGTCTGAGGCTAACTCAGCATCAGCAACGTTTGCAGAACACAAACGGTTCTCAGACCCGGCCACTCTGTGAATGTGGAGGGCCAAAGTGGAGACAATCCTCAATCATGTCAGGGCTGAGGACCCTCAACACCATAAAATGACTAACATAGTCCTCTTCCAAATAAGACGGGTGACTTATTTCTTGACTATGGCAACCTGGTCCCTAGTGGATATTCTCACCTCCTAAAAATTACCAAGACACAAAATTGATCCTACCAGCTGATAACACCATTAGTATTGGGCTTCCCTGGTGGCTCAGCTGGTAAAGAATCTGCCTGCAATGCAGGAGACACCAGTTCGATTCCTGGGTTGGGAAGATCTGCTGGAGAAGGGATGGGCTACCCACTCCAGTATTCTTGGGCTTCCCTGGTGGCTCAGCGGGTAAAGAATCCGCCTGCAATGCGGGAGACCTGCGTTTGATCCCTGGATTGGGAAGATCCACTGGAGAAGGGATGGGCTACCCACTCTAGTATTCTGGCCTGGAGAATTCCATGGACTGTATAGAACATGGGGTCGCCAAGAGTCAGACATGACTCAGCGACTTTCGCGTTTTAGATGTCCCTGGTGGCTCAGATGGTAAAGAGTCTGCCTGCAACATGGGAGGCTGGAGTTCAACCCCTGGGTTGGGAAGATCCCCTGGAGGAGGAGATGGCAACCCACTCCAGTATTCTTGCCTGGAGAATCCCATGGACAGAGGAGCCTGGCGGGCTACAGTCCATGGGGTCGCCAAGAGTCAGACATGACTGAGCGACTTCACTTTCACTTTCCTGATAACACCCCAAAGATAACTGGTTCTTGCTTCCCAAATCCTTATTAGAATCGCTCAGTACAAGTTCAAATCTGTACTAAGCTCCTATTTCCTCTTTCTTACAGCTCCATGGGTACGCCTTTTTTTCTTGGCCTTCTTTCTGAGCTTAAATAAATATAGTTTTGTTTGACTCTAGGTTGGTTTCTGAGAATCTTTGGTTGATAGCCTTGAACAATCCAAATTATGCAATAAAAACATCCCATCCATTTAGTGGTCTCATTAATTAGGTAACCTCAGGAAAGTTCCAAGTCTCTCTGAACCTTGGTTCCTCAGCCACAAAATGGGAATGGCATGTTTCTTTGGGTTGAGGAATTTCATGAGACTATACATGGAACACTCAGTTGCAAAGTACACCTAAGAATGCAATAAATGTTGGTTATGGTAATTATTATGCTATGAGACTGGGCTTGAAACTTTATTCACCTTTAAGGTCAAAAAAAGTTCAGTGCTTCATGTAAGAGGCACTGAAGGAAAGGGTGGTTATCTTAGTCATATTTCTATGCTAAATGACATGACAGGTTTCAAATCCTTCATCCACTTTAAACACCTGAGGAATGCGGACTTCAGAACCCTATGCTCCATGTCTGTATATTTTAGAAGTAAGCTTCAGTGAGTAAACTGTATTAACATCTTCAATCTATAGATTTACTTCAGTTAGAACAGAAAAGGTCTTCTAAAGAGGCTCAAAATAAACTTAGTCCATTATAAACATTTATAGTTTGTCTTTTCACCAGTCCCATACTAACATTAATGTTAGACTAGGTGCTACATCTATAGTCATATTTAGTCAAGGGTTAGTATGGTCCATCTACCTAATTTCTTTCAGGTATTAGACTAGAAAGGACATGCTGATTTTTTATTGCTGAGCTACTACAGCACCAGCAAACAAGATTACTGCAGTTTAAATAGAATAGATGAGGTATTATGTAAGCCTTCTGTGCATGGTAACTTCTTATATATTAGGATCAAGGCAATTTAGAACTATGAGGTAGTTTGAAACCAGTAATTATTCTAATTTGCTCATTTTATACAGGAAGAAACTGAGGGCCCAAGTATTTAAGACATTCGAGTTGACCTAACTTGTTGAGCTCAGGGTCAAGATCAGGTTGCAGAATTCCCTGACTCCTAGTCCAAATATTCTGGTCAATTTACTGTTTATGGAGCCTCAGAACAAACAAACACCGTCTGTAACAGTTACAGGGTGCTCACCTCTATCAGGCAGGCACTGGGCCGGGCGCCTGGCATAGATGATCACATTTGTTCCTCCCAATTTCTCTACAAGGTTGATGCTGTTAGTATTTTCCCACCTTCATCTCAGGAAACTGAAGCTCACTGAGTCCAAGTCAGTGGTGAAGCCAGCTTCGGAAGTGTTTTGGTTCTGCAGCTAAGACTCCTGACCACTGTGTATGCTTTCCCTGTCTAAGGCCCACCTAAATGTTCAATGAGCATTTGTTATAAATCTACAGCTGTCAATGCACTGTCCAGAATGATACTGCTGTGAGGCTTATCAGACAACTCTCTCCAAGGAATGCCCCCTTCTTCCATCCCTCTCTCTCTTGGTCATCCTAGGTGGCTTGGGAACCTTCAGCCGTCAAGCCCCACCACGGAAACCTTTCTGGCATCTGTGTCAGTCCAACCCCCTTTAGAACTGACCACGCTCTGCTTAGTTACCTCCCACCATCCACCCAGCTGTCTTCTCTCTGGTCTCTCTGCCCATTTCCAGGCCTTCTCCAGGACTCATCCTTCATTTCCCCTCTTGAATCCTCTTACTCCTTGTCTCTGCAGGCGACGGTCATCGGTCACCTGGGCTGAGGAATCTCTCATCGCACCCTGCCTTTGAGTCCCTCTAGCCTCCACACAGCAGCAGAGCAGTCTTTGTGAAGCACAGACTGTCCCACGGTGCCCCGGTCAACACTGAAACAGCTCCCCCTCGACTTACGATGGAGGCGCCCCGTACGAGGTCCTCCAGGTGGGACTGAGCGATCTCTCTGCTTCTCTCCTGGCCTTATTTCTCGCCTCTGTCCCTCACCTAGCCTTCCAGCCACTCAATCTGGCCAAGCGCTTTTCGTCCCTGAGCCCCTCTTGTCTGGAGCACCCTCCCCACTCCCTACCCTTAGCTTTCATGGATGGGTTTCCTCTCCTCTTCCAGCCTCTGTGTAAGAACATTTCCTCAGCAAAGTGCATGGCTGTCTGTCAACAACTCTGGCTTTAATCCCTTCCTTCATACACTGATCACAATTCATGACTGTCTCTTGTCCTCACAGACTGTATCTCCAACTGTGAGCAGCATGAAAACCACGTCTGCTTGGCTCTCCACTGTCTTTGGTGCCCAGATCAGTGGCTGGTGAGGACTGCATGGATAAATGAGTTCTACCCTTTATGTATTTCTATCTTTGTACAGCTCTATCTCCTTTCCATATAACTTTGTTAAATCTTATTTTATTAATGTATCTGCCTATTAGAGCAGTGGTTCTCAAACCTTAGTAGTATGTAAGAAAAGAATCACCTGAGGTGATAATTAAGAATGGAGCTTCCTGGGGCCCTGGCTAAGATTCTGGGGGAGGGCCCCAAAGTTCACATTTTTACACACACCCATCATGGGGGACCACAGGAAGTCTGAGCATCACACTTAGAGGAGGAGTTTCAGCAAGTACTGAATAAAGGACTGAGTAAAGCATAGAAGACAAGAAATGGAGTTCTTTGGCTTACTAGAAAGTACTAGTTGGGGCTTCCCTAGCACTCCAGTGGTTAAGACTTGGCCTTCCAATGCAGGGGGTGAGGTTTCAACCCCTGGCTGGGGAGGTGAGATCCCACATACCTCATGGCCAAAAAACCAAAACACAAAACAGAAGCAATATTTTAACAAATTCAATAAAAGACTTTTAAAATGGCCCACAATTAAAAAAATTTAAAAATCTCTAAAAAATAAAAAATTCTCATTCATTCCTTTACCCAACAGCTATTTGGGCCAGAACCTGAACTATTCACCGAGGACACGGTGGAAGAGACACACACGGCTCCTGCCTTCATGACAAAATAGTTACTACAGCACAGTGTGGTGTGTCGATGTGTGCATGGCATGAGCACAGAACTCAGCCCTGGAGGGGGAGGGGGAGATGGTCAGGGAAAGGACACTCTTCACTGGAAGTTTTAACTCAACACCTAGCATACCTTCCTAACCCTAAATTAATGAGGGGCTGAGGCTGTGGACAACGAGCTGGCAACAACAAGGACAGGGCTGCGTGAAAGCGCCCACTGCTTCGCTCAAAGCCGTGAGTGCCCCAGCCGAGGCCCTGGGATGTGGGGCAGAGCTTTTGCTCGGGGACACCCGGCCCAACAGATGGGTCATATTTTATGGCCACAGCCCAGCAGACCCTGCAGAGTGTTCAGGCTCGCTGAACTCATGGTTTCCAGATGGCCCATCAGGAGACAGGCCTAGGTTAGCGAGTGTTTCAGCATCTTTGCCGCCGTCCCGTGATTTAGGGCTCCTTGAAGAGGACCATGTGACAAGCTTTAGATCTGAAAAACACATGAACAGGAAGCTGTCTCCTGCCCACTAATATTTGTCTCCTTTCATTTTTGCAGAAGAAACAAAATAGCCTTAAAATAAAAATTTATGATGACACAGCAAATCATGAACAATTCCCATTCAAGGACACGTTCAGGGATTTAATACAAGGAGAAAAAAAAGAGAAGCCTCTTTTCTCCAGTGAATTAACAGAGGGGTAGTTTCCCTTTGTCCCATGATTCTCCCACGTCGTAGCTGGCATCGACTTCCCTCCATCTGCCACCTCCCATCTTTCCACGCCTCTCCTAACATCCTTTCTTCTGTGCATCCCACTTAGGGGCTGATGGGATGGGGGACAGTAACACAGACCACTTCCTTCTGTCATGATGGTTTGCTCAGGGATGTCAGCACATGTCCACGTGCCCCAGGAATTTTATTTTGTAACAAGAGATTGGAAATATTTCCCCCATCCCCTTCCCAAAGAGAAGTTGCTATGGATTCAAATAATAGGACCTCTGATGCCAGGAGGCAATGGTACCTGTTTCAGTTGCCATGACGGGTCCAGAGCTGAACTGGCAAGAGACACCTATATTCAAGGCATATAATACACCAGGAGGGGAATTAGCTCACCTGCAGCTCTGAGGCTCACTTTCACTAAAGGTCTGTCTTTCCGGCCTTATTCTCTCAATCCACACCCACAATCCCTTTCCAGGGAAGGTTGGAGTCCATGACACTTTATCATCAAATCTACATGGCCATTATAATAGGTCTAGGTCTTGATAACAACAATCACAGAAGCAATGAAAATAAAAGAAAGATCATGTTCTAAAATGTGGACAAATGTTAATTTATTTTGTGACACAGGGGATACAAATAATTATTTTCTGAACTTTGAAAATATTCCTTAAAATTAAAAAAAGAAACTTTAATTGTGGCTGGCTAAATCATTTGTTTTGCTTAAGTCTTCCAAAAGGCTGGAAACTCACTCTAGGGAGAGACATCTAGAGTTAATAAACACATGACTTAATAAACTTATTTTAATATATGCAAACATATTTTTTCATAACATTATTCAAGGCAGAGACTTTTGCTTCATTCCCTTTTAGATAAGATGATGAAAAGAGACTTGTCAAAAAAGATGTCAATTCATCTTGTCTGTTAGCCTAAATCATTACTCAGACATTTGCTCTGAATTCAATATACATATTTTAAAGATAAATTTTGTCTCAATAACAACTGAAGAGTAGTGTGACTCATGCACTAAATGGAAAATTATTCTATTTTCAATTATACTTAATGTTATCCTTGAAATTTTAAGAGAAATAACTTTGAAAAACCCTTGAAAATCTGCAGATAAAAAATACTCATATAACAAAACCAAACACAGGACATTGAGGAAAAAAAAAAAAAAAATCAAGTTTCAAAGAAGCTTTAGAAACCCTGACCCAAAGTGGAGAACAGATCTCACATTCCACAAGAGAACAGCACACTTTTAAAAATTGCTTTTTGAAGATGCACATAATCAAGGTGTCTTTTAGGTTGGTGCTTACTTTTTCCTTCTTTACTTTTTAATGGAAGTTTTCAAACATAAAAAAGTAGACAGAATAGTATAAAGAACTCATTTGCACCCATCATCTAATCTCAACAATTACAAACTCACGGCTGGTCTTGAATCATGTTAACCTCTTCCCAATTATTTTGAAGCAAATCATAGATGTATCACCTTACCTGAAAATACTTATATCCATAAAATAGCCACATTAAAAAAAAATACAGTGTTTATATTGATTGGTTGTTTATTTTGATTGTATTTATTTTGATTAAGATTGGTGTTTATATTGGTTTGGTTTTCTTCCCTATATTCCTTCTCAAATTAGCTATGAAATACTAGCTGCATACAAAAAGGTTGGTCTCCTTTTGTGTTAAACATCAAATGGAAAGGAGTTTCTGACTTGCCAATATTAGCACTTGTTTTCTTTTTTAATCACCTTGGCTCTAACTCTTTGGGGCTACAAGTTCAAGTCTCCACTAGGAACTTTACTTCTTGATGAGAATAAGGGGAGTAATAAACCGTGTTGGTGGTGAAGAGAGGAGGGGTAGAGGGCCCCCACTTTTATATTTACTGGTACTAATGACATGACCTCCATGAAGGAATAATGGGGGTTGGGAGTTGGAAGCCCCACAGATCAGAGGTCTCTCAGCCTCAGCCCAGAAACAGAAAAGGGCTTTGCTTCCAAAACTGCTGCCGCCTCAGGAATGATTATTAACAGGCTTCAAAGACCAAGGACATTCCCCTTCCCCATACCCCTACCTCCCACAAAATCCTGATAGAAACACTAAAGAAAGGGAAGGAAGGCAAAGACCCAACTTTCACTTTGAGCCAGAGGCCCAAACCAATTAGATCTCAGTTACCTTATAGCGTGTTTGTTCCACATCATAGATCTTTTTCTCCGATACCATTTTGGGGGCAAAGAATTTGGCTAACTTTGCAAGGTAAACTCCATTCCGGAGTCCTTCTTCCAGTTCAGTGGTTGGTGGCAATTCTTCAACTAAGCAGACTTCCATCCACCTAGAGGGATTAAGAGAGAGCAAAAAAAAAAACCTTAAAGTGAATCCAGTTTGGTATCTTTCTATAAATGAAGAGATGTGGTGTCTTACTACCAGCGGCAGGGCCATTAACAAAGGGGGCGGGATCTGAAACATCTTTATCGGCATAAACAGGAAGAGAGAAGCTTCTGGATGGAACAAGGACGCAGAACAGGAGAGGAACAAGGCGTTGACAAGCCCAGAGGCACTAAACTCACTATGCGCCAGAGTTTGTTGACTTCACCTTTATCTGAGTCTCTGCCAAGTCTCTTAAAGGGGAAGAGGCCCATCTGTGCTTGTATGGATGGAATGAGTTTTGCTGACACTACAGAAAAAGCAATTCCAAGTTTATGAGCCTCAGTGGAGGACATTTTTGTAGGGGTTATGCCACGGGGAGAGCGTAGTCCAAGGTGCGGTAAAATCTGCACTTGCTCAGTCTGGAAATGACTACCAGGAGAGGCAGGAAGACATAGGAAAGGGACATCGAAATCCAGAAAGCAGACACAGTCTTTCTTAAATAAGACACATTCCTTTTTCCAGTGCCAGGAGCTTACTACAGCATGCTTACCTTTTGGGGAAGCTATTCTCTGGGTACTGAGAAAGTTGTTGAGCAAAAGATCAAATTCAGTCTTAGGACACTCTGCCAGTATCATAGAAAAGAGAGCATCAAGGTCATTACTGGCTCAAAGACACACAGTGGGAGGAGGGCCAGGCCAGTTCACATTTCACGCCGGGGTGCAGGGAGTCTGCCAGAGCTCACAGGACTCTGTGCTTCCTCCCCGTGCTTGAGGAACTCTTCCCTACTGTAAGACCCAAGAACCGGGGGTGCAAGCCCTCACCTCTCTGCCACTAACCCACCACCACATCAGCAACTCTGAGTGTGAGCCCCACACCTATACAGCGAGGCCCCTCAGAAGACCAGTAACACAACAGCGCTGACTCCCATCACACTTGGCAGGGAGGCGAGGGCTGCTCTGCACTATTAACAATGGATCTGGATCCAGGCAGTGAACACTGTAAAACGTCTCAAGTGCCTGTAGCTCTGGCAAACACTTTTTAAAAGCTCAGAGTCTCTGATAAGCAAGGAGTATTTACTGACCACTTGTTTAGGCAATGTGAAATATGGAATTAGAGAAGGAAATGGCAACATGTTCCAATATCCTTGCCTGGGAAATCCCACAGACAGAGGAGCCTGGTGGGCTATAGTCCATGGGGTCGCAAAGAGTAGGACACGACTGAGAGACTGAATGGAACTGAGAAAAGCTATATGCTAACAACATGGATAGCATATTAAAAAGCAGAGACATGGCTTTGCCAACAAAGTCCATCTAGTCAAAGCTATGGTTTTTCCAGTAGTCATGTGTGGATGTGAGAGGTGGACTATAAAGAAAGCTGATCGCCAAAGGATTGGTGCTTTTGAACTATGGTGTTGGAGAAGACTCTTGAGAGCCCCGTGGACTGCAAGGAGATCCAACCAGTCAATCTTAAAGGAAATCAGTCCTGAATATTCACTGGAAGGACTTCAGCTTCAGCTCCAATACTTTGGCCACCTGATGTGAAGAACTGACTCATTGGAAAAGACCCTGATGCTGGGAAAGATTGAAGGCAGGAGAAGAGGATGAGAGAGGATGAGATGGTTGGATGGCATTACCGACTCGATGGACATGAGTTTGAGTAAGCTCTGGGAGTTGGTGATAGACAGGGAAGCCTGGGGTGCTGCAATCCATGGAGTCACAAAGAGTCGGACATAACTGAGAGACTGAACCGAACTGATGAGAAAAAAAAATAAATATAAGCCCTGCCTTCAAAGAGCATTAAATCAAACTGAGAAGGCAACACAAGTGTAAGAAAAAATCAGAGAGCCATGTAAGACAGGCTATGATGCCCAATACAACTATTAGTGCCTAACAAGAAAAAATTTGGGAATAGTGTGGGGGCAGGGGGCACTGGGCTCTCAGTGGAGTAGCAGGGAAAAAAAGACAAGGTGGTGGGATCTGGATTCAGCTGGAAAGGGAGGATTTGGAAAGGCAAGGCAGGGGGACACTGGGAGCTGGGGGGCAGGACATACTAGAATCATGAAGGAAACATGGCTGATGCATGGGACGAACTCAGAGAAGACCTAGGGTCCTTAGGGTTCATGGGAAGAAAGGAATCAAGCTGAGCATACACAGTGAAAGCAGGAGCAGGTGGAAGAGAAGCAATGACATTTGCTGCTACAGGAAGCAGGAAGCTCTTGGCAGACTCACAGCAGAGGAGGGACACGCTGACAGTGGTATTTAGACAAGATTCAATCTTGTATAATGGAGGCCCCAGAGTCAAAGCACTCACCTTTCCCACTGCAAGGAGCTGAGGGACTGGATGAGACAGGAAGCAACGGGAAGGGTGGAAAGCAAGAGGCCTTTCAAGGAAATGGTAACAAGATATGGTGACAGCTTAGAAAGTGGGGAGCGGGTCAAAGGAAAGGGAATATTCCCAGCCAGGGAGAGGCGCTCCATGTGGAGGGAGCTCTCTGTACCAGGACTCAGCCCCACACGCACTGTGGCCCCAGGCATGTCCCCTGACTTCCCTGGGCCTCGGTGTTCTCCTCTGTTGAAGGGGCAGATGAGAAGGACAGGATGTTAAGGCCTCCTGCAGCTCTAACATCCTAGGGGGACTGGGAAAACTTGGAAGAACCAGGTACTTTCAACAGTAACATGAGATGTGAAATTTACTTTCACATAACAAACACAAGGTGAATAAAGATTATTTGGTTATGTGGGCCTTGCTGCAAATGAATGTAAGAGTATCATAGGTTTGATGGAGTTTTAAAACTGTAAGAAATCAATAATAATGTTGCCTTTTTGATTAAAAAAAAATGTGGGCAAATTAAAAGCCACTGCACAAGACCAAGTTTCTAATCTAAGTAAACTACAAATGACAGCATCATGCTCTTTCACATTAAAACAAACCTGTTTTCAAATAATTGTCTTTAAAAAATTTACAAAATTGGTTTTTTGCACAGCAATATATAATTGCTGTATAACAATTCCATAACTGAGGGGTAGATTGTGAAGGGTTGGGGAGAGGTAAATTGATAATTTATAGCAGGAGAGGAAGGTGATAAATCAACATTTGAGACCAAGAAGTAGAAAGCTAAAATAAAACCAACTTTGACGTATTTTAGAATTGGGTTTACTTTTTAAAAAAGATAATCACATTAATTTTTGTCTGTGTTAGAATATATGTGCAGATGGCTGAAAAAACAAATTATTCCAAAAACTTAGGTTAACTAGCGACTTCACTTTCACTTTTCACTTTCATGCATTGGAGAAGAAAATGGCACCCCACTCCAGTGTTCTTGCCTGGAGAATCCCAGGGATGGGGGAGCTGGGTGGGCTGCCGTCTATGGGGTCGCACAGAATCGGACACGACTGAAGCGACTTAGCAGCAGCAGCATACCCTATTTAAAGTGCTATTGCTAACACTTACCACATCATGAAGTGCTCAAAGGCAAAAACCATCTCTTCTTTTTGTGATCCCACTATACTGAAAATTTGTTTATCACTTCAGTTCAGTTCAGTCACTCAGTCGTGTCCGACTCTTTGCGACCCCATGAATCGCAGCACACCAGGCCTCCCTGTCCATCACCAACTCCCGGAGTTCACCCAAACTCATGCCCATTGTGTTGGTGATGCCATCCAACCATCTCATCCTCTGTTCCCCTTCTCCTCCTGCCCTCAATCTTTCCCAGCATCAGGATCTTTTCAAATGAGTCAGCTCTTCGAATCAGGTATCCAAAGTATTGGAGTTTCAGCTTCAACATCAGTCCTTCCAATGAACACTCATGACTGATCTCCTTTAGGATGGNCTCTGTCCATGGGATTTTCCCGGCAAGAGGACCGGAGTGGGTTGCCATTTCCTTCTCCAGGGGATCTTCCCAACTCAGGGATCGAACTCTGGTCTCCAGCACTGCAGGCAGATGCTTTACCATCTGAGCCACCAGGAAGCCCGAGACATACAGATGTGACACAGTGAAAATCGCGCCCGACTCTTTGTGACCCTGCATTCTCTAGGCCAGAACACAGGAGTGGGCAGCCTTTCCCTTCTCCAGGGAATCTTCCCAACCCAGGAATTGAACCAGGGTTTCCTGTATTACAGGCGGATTCTTTACCAGTTGAGCCACCAGGGAAACACCGCCCTGCCCCCACCCCCCTACCCCCATCTGCAAGCAGGATGCTAAAGCCCATGGCCACCTTGAAAGAAAAGATGTAAGAACACCCTGGGCCCCTCAGTAACCTCTGTAGGTTACAAGAGGAACCTTCTGCATTCGCTCATCCTCGCCTTATGCTACTGAATCTTACATGAAAAAGTATTAAACTTCTACTGTCAACCTCAACCTCAGTGACTTACCGGTTACATAAGCTAGTGTTACCCAGCCAAACCAATAAAATTCAGTAAGTGTGATTTTTATGGTCTGTTGGGGTCAAACTTCCTGTCATAATCACAGTACAGCAAATGACGGGCCTGATGTTCAGGAAGTCTGGCTTTCCAATCACTAGCTGGTGTCCTGGAACAGGTTAGAGTTTTAACTGTAAGCTGAGTTTTAGTCTGAGAGTCTAAAATTATAAGTGGAATTCTGTATGACACTAATTACGCAATATGCTTTTCTGTGTGTTTAATAGCAGCTTTATACTGAGACAATTCACACATCATATACTCTTTGAAGCTGTACAATACAGTGATTTTCAGCTAACATTTTCATCACTCCAAAAAGAAGCCGTATAACTCATTAACAGTACTCCCCATTTACTCCCAAAGTTCCAACCTATTAATCTACTCTCTGCTTAGAGATCTGTTTATTCTGGATGTTTCATTTAAATGGAACCATACCACACACGGCCATCTGTGACTAGCTTCTTTTGCATGCTTTCAAGGTTTATCTATTGTGTAGGATATAATTAGTGCTGCATTCATTTCCAATGTTGAATAATATTCTACTGTATAGATATATATCATATATATCAGTTTATGGACATCTGGGTTTTTTTCCGCTTTTTGGCTATGAATAATGCTGCTGTAAACATTAGTGTTTAGGTTTTTGCACGGACATATTTTCTCCTTTCTCTGGGTATATATGTAGGAGAAGAATTGCTGGGTCTATGTTTGATCTTTTTTGGAGCTTCCAGACCGTTTTTCCAAAGCAGTTGCAACATTTTACATCCCCAGCAGCACTGAGGATTCTAACTTCCCCACCTCCTTGCCACCACTCAACTGTCTTTTTGAGTATAGCCATCCTAGGTAGATTCAAAGTGGCATCTCAATATGGTTTTGATTTTCATCTCTCTGATGGCTAATGATATTGAGTAGGCTTCCCAGGTGGCACTAGTGGTAAAGAATCCGCCCACCAATGCAGGAGATGTAAGAGANGCAGCACTGAGGATTCTAACTTCCCCACCTCTTTGCCACCACTCAACTGTCTTTTTGAGTATAGCCATCCTAGGTAGATTCAAAGTGGCATCTCAATATGGTTTTGATTTTCATCTCTCTGATGGCTAATGATATTGAGTGGGCTTCCCAGGTGGCACTAGTGGTAAAGAATCCGCCCACCAATGCAGGAGATGTA
Source organism: Oreotragus oreotragus (assembly GCA_006410675.1). Taxonomy (NCBI): domain Eukaryota; kingdom Metazoa; phylum Chordata; class Mammalia; order Artiodactyla; family Bovidae; genus Oreotragus; species Oreotragus oreotragus. Next base: position 16,037 of record SJYX01001730.1, read on the forward strand.
AGAGACACGGGTTTGATTCCTGGGTCAGGAAGATCCCCTGGAGAAGGAAATTGCACCCCACTCCAGTATTCTTGCCTGGAGAATTCCATGGACAGAGGAGCCTGGCAGACTACAGTCCATGGAGTCACAAAGAGTCTGCACTAGTGGTAAAGAATCCGCCCACCAATGCAGGAGATGTAAGAGACACGGGTTTGATTCCTGGGTCAGGAAGATCCCCTGGAGAAGGAAATTGCACCCCACTCCAGTATTCTTGCCTGGAGAATTCCATGGACAGAGGAGCCTGGCAGACTACAGTCCATGGAGTCACAAAGAGTCGGACACGACAGAGCATCTGAGCATGATGATATTGAGCATCTTTTTTTTTTCTTTTTGATACAATTGTCAATAGGATAGTTTATTTCTCTTTCTAATGGTTAATTATTGGTATATAAAAATGTAACTGATCTCTGTGATTAATTTTCTATCCTTCAACTTTAATGAATTCATTTTTAAGTTCCAATAGTTTTTTGGTCTTAAGAGTTTTCTGTGCATAATATCATGTCATCTGCAAATAGTGACAGTTTCAGTTCCTTTCCAACTTAATTTCCTTTCCTTCTTTTTCTTCTCTGACTGCTGTGGCTAGGACTTCCAATATCATGTTGAAAAAAAGTGGGAAGAGTAGTCATCCTTGTCTTCTTCTGAGCATCTTTTTATTATTGCCTATTTACACATCTTCTTCAGTTCAGTCGNCCTTAAAGTGAATCCAGTTTGGTATCTTTCTATAAATGAAGAGATGTGGTGTCTTACTACCAGCGGCAGGGCCATTAACAAAGGGGGTGGGATCTGAAACATCTTTATCGTCATAAACAGGAAGAGAGAAGCTTCTGGATGGAACAAGGACGCAGAACAGGAGAGGAACAAGGTGTTGACAAGCCCAGAGGCACTAAACTCACTATGCGCCAGAGTTTGTTGACTTCACCTTTATCTGAGTCTCTGCCAAGTCTCTTAAAGGGGAAGAGGCCCATCTGTGCTTGTATGGATGGAATGAGTTTTGCTGACACTACAGAAAAAGCAATTCCAAGTTTATGAGCCTCAGTGGAGGACATTTTTGTAGGGGTTATGCCACGGGGAGAGCGTAGTCCAAGGTGCGGTAAAATCTGCAGTTGCTCAGTCTGGAAATGACTACCAGGAGAGGCAGGAAGACACAGGAAAGGGACATCGAAATCCAGAAAGCAGACACAGTCTTTCTTAAATAAGACACATTCCTTTTTCCAGTGCCAGGAGCTTACTACAGCATGCTTACCTTTTGGGGAAGCTATTCTCTGGGTACTGAGAAAGTTGTTGAGCAAAAGATCAAATTCAGTCTTAGGACACTCTGCCAGTATCATAGAAAAGAGAGCATCAAGGTCATTACTGGCTCAAAGACACACAGTGGGAGGAGGGCCAGCCCAGTTCACATTTCACGCCGGGGTGCAGGGAGTCTGCCAGAGCTCACAGGACTCTGTGCTTCCTCCCCGTGCTTGAGGAACTCTTTCCTACTGTAAGACCCAAGAACCGGGGGTGCAAGCCCTCACCTCTCTGCCACTAACCCACCACCACATCAGCGACTCTGAGTGTGAGCCCCACACCTATACAGCGAGGCCCCTCAGAAGACCAGTAACACAACAGCGCTGACTCCCATCACACTTGGCAGGGAGGCGAGGGCTGCTCTGCACTATTAACAACGGATCTGGATCCAGGCAGTGAACACTGTAAAACGTCTCAAGTGCCTGTAGCTCTGGCAAACACTTTTTAAAAGCTCAGAGTCTCTGATAAGCAAGGAGTATTTACTGACCACTTGTTTAGGCAATGTGAAATATGGAATTAGAGAAGGAAATGGCAACATGTTCCAATATCCTTGCCTGGGAAATCCCACAGACAGAGGAGCCTGGTGGGCTATAGTCCATGGGGTCGCAAAGAGTAGGACACGACTGAGAGACTGAATGGAACTGAGAAAAGCTATATGCTAACAACATGGATAGCATATTAAAAAGCAGAGACATGGCTTTGCCAACAAAGTCCATCTAGTCAAAGCTATGGTTTTTCCAGTAGTCATGTGTGGATGTGAGAGGTGGACTATAAAGAAAGCTGATCGCCAAAGGATTGGTGCTTTTGAACTATGGTGTTGGAGAAGACTCTTGAGAGCCCCGTGGACTGCAAGGAGATCCAACCAGTCAATCTTAAAGGAAATCAGTCCTGAATATTCACTGGAAGGACTTCAGCTTCAGCTCCAATACTTTGGCCACCTGATGTGAAGAACTGACTCATTGGAAAAGACCCTGATGCTGGGAAAGATTGAAGGCAGGAGAAGAGGATGAGAGAGGATGAGATGGTTGGATGGCATTACCGACTCGATGGACATGAGTTTGAGTAAGCTCTGGGAGTTGGTGATAGACAGGGAAGCCTGGGGTGCTGCAATCCATGGAGTCACAAAGAGTCGGACATAACTGAGAGACTGAACCGAACTGATGAGAAAAAAAAATAAATATAAGCCCTGCCTTCAAAGAGCATTAAATCAAACTGAGAAGGCAACACAAGTGTAAGAAAAAATCAGAGAGCCATGTAAGACAGGCTATGATGCCCAATACAACTATTAGTGCCTAACAAGAAAAAATTTGGGAATAGTGTGGGGGCAGGGGGCACTGGGCTCTCAGTGGAGTAGCAGGGAAAAAAAGACAAGGTGGTGGGATCTGGATTCAGCTGGAAAGGGAGGATTTGGAAAGGCAAGGCAGGGGGACACTGGGAGCTGGGGGGCAGGACATACTAGAATCATGAAGGAAACATGGCTGATGCATGGGACGAACTCAGAGAAGACCTAGGGTCCTTAGGGTTCATGGGAAGAAAGGAATCAAGCTGAGCATACACAGTGAAAGCAGGAGCAGGTGGAAGAGAAGCAATGACATTTGCTGCTACAGGAAGCAGGAAGCTCTTGGCAGACTCACAGCAGAGGAGGGACAGGCTGACAGTGGTATTTAGACAAGATTCAATCTTGTATAATGGAGGCCCCAGAGACAAAGCACTCACCTTTCCCACTGCAAGGAGCTGAGGGACTGGATGAGACAGGAAGAAACGGGAAGGGTGGAAAGCAAGAGGCCTTTCAAGGAAATGGTAACAAGATATGGTGACAGCTTAGAAAGTGGGGAGCGGGTCAAAGGAAAGGGAATATTCCCAGCCAGGGAGAGGCGCTCCATGTGGAGGGAGCTCTCTGTACCAGGACTCAGCCCCACACGCACTGTGGCCCCAGGCATGTCCCCTGACTTCCCTGGGCCTCGGTGTTCTCCTCTGTTGAAGGGGCAGATGAGAAGGACAGGATGTTAAGGCCTCCTGCAGCTCTAACATCCTAGGGGGACTGGGAAAACTTGGAAGAACCAGGTACTTTCAACAGTAACATGAGATGTGAAATTTACTTTCACATAACAAACACAAGGTGAATAAAGATTATTTGGTTATGTGGGCCTTGCTGCAAATGAATGTAAGAGTATCATAGGTTTGATGGAGTTTTAAAACTGTAAGAAATCAATAATAATGTTGCCTTTTTGATTAAAAAAAAATGTGGGCAAATTAAAAGCCACTGCACAAGACCAAGTTTCTAATCTAAGTAAACTACAAATGACAGCATCATGCTCTTTCACATTAAAACAAACCTGTTTTCAAATAATTGTCTTTAAAAAATTTACAAAATTGGTTTTTTGCACAGCAATATATAATTGCTGTATAACAATTCCATAACTGAGGGGTAGATTGTGAAGGGTTGGGGAGAGGTAAATTGATAATTTATAGCAGGAGAGGAAGGTGATAAATCAACATTTGAGACCAAGAAGTAGAAAGCTAAAATAAAACCAACTTTGACGTATTTTGACAGCATCATGCTCTTTCACATTAAAACAAACCTGTTTTCAAATAATTATCTTTAAAAAATTTACAAAATTGGTTTTTTGCACAGCAATATATAATTGCTGTATAACAATTCCATAACTGAGGGGTAGATTGTGAAGGGTTGGGGAGAGGTAAATTGATAATTTATAGCAGGAGAGGAAGGTGATAAATCAACATTTGAGACCAAGAAGTAGAAAGCTAAAATAAAACCAACTTTGACGTATTTTAGAATTGGGTTTACTTTTTAAAAAAGATAATCACATTAATTTTTGTCTGTGTTAGAATATATGTGCAGATGGCTGAAAAAACAAATTATTCCAAAAACTTAGGTTAACTAGCGACTTCACTTTCACTTTTCACTTTCATGCATTGGAGAAGAAAATGGCACCCCACTCCAGTGTTCTTGCCTGGAGAATCCCAGGGATGGGGGAGCTGGGTGGGCTGCCGTCTATGGGGTCGCACAGAATCGGACACGACTGAAGCGACTTAGCAGCAGCAGCA
>SJYX01001730.1:32122-57713 GCA_006410675.1 Oreotragus oreotragus
GGCCAAGTGAACTTCACAATGTCGCTCGCATTCTACATCCTCTCTTGAGGATTCATAAGTTGCATTAGCATCCTGAAAGCTCAGAGAATTCCTGAAGCCAAGAACCAAGTTAACTTTTTAACTCAATGTTTCCCAATTTTTTTGACCATAGAACTCCTTTTTCCCAAATCACTTCGTAATATTTCATATGATGAATAGACAAGTAACTGATAAAAGCAGTACAATTAGGTGACTAAAATCATGGCATTTGGGCTCACACTTTGTCAGTTCAAATCCTAGTTCTAGAGTAATACCAGTGATTTATCTGTAAAATAAAGATATTTAAACTATTTGCTCTCGGAGGGCCTTTGTAAGGAGTAAATGAGAATCTGTGTATAATATTTAGCACTGTGCCTGGCTCACAGTAAGAGCCCAGCGAACATTAACCCCAAGTACTATGCACATGTCCCCAAATGTGAATCTGGCTATTCCTTTACCAGACTTCATGAACTGTGTTCCACAGAATACTGGCTCATTGAGATGCTAATATTGTCCTGGGGCCAGGCGTGGTGGTCGGGGAGGGGGAGGGCCAAGTGAACTTAGATAATGTCGCATTCTATGGACTCTCTTGAGGATTCATAAGTTGCATTAGCGTCCTGAAAGCTCAGAGATGGACTTTTGGACTTCCCTGGTGGCTCAGAAGGTAAAGCGTCTGCCTATAATGCGGGAGACCAGGGTTCAATCCCTGGGTTGGGAATATTTCCTGGAGAAGGAAATGGCAACCTACTCCAGTACTCTTGCCTGGAAAATGCCATGGATGGGGAACCTGGTAGGCTACAGTCCATGGGGTCGCAAAGAGTCGGACATGACTGAGCGATTTCACTTTCTTTTCTTTCTATTCCTTTACTGGATGTGTAACCTTAACAGATATTTTGTTCAGTTGCTCAGTCGCTCAGTCATGTCCAACTCTTTGTGACCCCATGGACTGTAGCACAGCAGGCTTCCTTGTCCATCACCATCTCCCAGAGTTTGCTCAAACTCATGTCCACTGAGTTGGTGATACCATCCAACCATCTCCTCCTCTGTTGCCCCCTTCTCCTCCTGCCCTCAATCTTTTCCAGCATAAGGGTCTTTTCCAATGAGTCTGCTTTTCACATCAGGTGGTCAAAGTATTGGAGCTTCAGCATTAGTCCTTCCAAGGAATATTCAGGGTTGATTTCTTTTAGGATTGACTGGCTTTATCTCCTTGCAGTCCAAGGGACTCTCACGAGTCTTCTTCAGCCACAGTTCAAAAGCATCAATTCTTTGGCACTCAGCCTTCTTTATGGTCCAACTCTCACATCAATCCAATTAATATTTTTGAGCACCAAGTACTTTCCAGTCTTGGTTCCATGTGATGAATCAGGTGAAGTCCCTCAGTTTCCTGGACAGTAAGACTCAGTCTCTCATTGATGTTAGGAAACCACTAGTTCAAAGAGGTTTTGAGGATTAAATGAAACAGCAATAGTACAGAACCTAGCAGATAGTTGGCGCCCAGATGTCACTCACATGGTTCCCTTCTTTCTAAACAAAATTTTCAAAGAATCTTTGGTGAGTTACTTCTTAGAAAAAGATATTTAATGCGTTATTTTAATCTATCTTCCTTTATGTTCCTTAGACATGAGAAGGAAAATATAAATAAGTAGAATGGTGTGAAGCACTGACGGATATAAGAAAGCCTTCAAATTTTGTAGCCCCATCTGCAATAAGTCTGATTAACTTTGCAAATTATTTTGAAATACATTATTTCATAGACTACACTGTTGCTCAAAATAGATGCTCAATTCATAATTCTTCCTAACTCCAGGCACAAATCAGATATTTACTGTATTATTTAGGTTTGGCCCAATTAATCATCTACCTATGATGTATCGTCCTGATATTAGAACATGCCTGGATAGACATGTTCATGTACACAGATATAAATACAAACAAAAAATGTGTACATGTGCTAAAATTTCTAGATAGACACTGCATAAAGCCTATAAAATAAAAAATTGAAAAAAACCCAGAACATGTGCTTATTTTTAACATTACTGTGCACATTAGGCAAAAGACTGGTCATAAACTTCATTGTTTGGTTGGGTGGGGAGACAGAGAGAGAGAAACAGCTAATGTTCAGTATCACGGTTTTTGGCCGACACCTTAATTCAAGTGGTTCAAGTGTTAAATATTTATTAGTACTTAACAATACTTCAACTTAAACTTTTTTAAGAATAATACTCATATCCTAGGGGAAAAAAGGAGTATACTCAGGAAAGCCAATACCTATTACAGAAATATACATGCTTTAAAAGAATGTTTAAGCAGGAAAATGTAGAGACTTGAAGCCTTTGGTATCCAGGGACCCAGAGGTAAGCATGAGAGAAGCTCTAAGTCACACATCTCTGAAATATTCTAATGTTTTATGCCCTCTACTGGTGTCCAATATCCAACCTGTAGGTTCTCTACAATCTTCTCCCCAATCGGATCATATAGTAGTCAGTAATTACTGTACATCTATTAAGTTTAGGACATGAGTTTAAAAAATTTATTTATTCTTTTCATAGCCCGGTGACGTATCATCTTTAAAAAACTGAGTCAGATATCAGGAAAGATGAATTATCTTGCTCAAGACCATATATAAATGGGAAAAGCAAAATTTGACGTCTCCAAAATTTGAACCCAAATATCACTCTGAAATCTGCACATTAACCAACTCATTGTACTGTTTCATGAGAGTATATCAGGAAGTTTAGTATACAACCTAGACATTTTACACTGTGAGTATAACTTACTAAACACAGCTATGGTCCAAGACTTTCGTGCAATGCAAAAACTGTAAGCAATGCAAGCATCTAAAAAGAATGTGTATCCATTGCATGGACTATTATACAGCCACTTGAGATATTTTCATAGAATATTTAAGAAAATGGAAAAATAGCAGGGGTAAGTTAAGAGAAAATGAGAGGATACAAAGTTTTATAGTAAGCTAATTTTATTTCTAAAATTATATATATTTAAATGGTTTTTCCTGAAGTCGTGTACAGATGTGAGAGTTAGACCACAAAGAAGGCTGAGGGCAGAAAAATTGATGCTTTTGAACTGCAGTGCTGGAGAAGACTCTTTAGAGTCCCTTGGACTGCAAGGAGATCAAATCAGTCAACCCTAAAGGGAATCAACCTTAAATAGTTATTGGAAGGATTGATGCTGAAGCTGAAGCTCCAATACTCTGGCCACCTGATATGAAGAGCTGACTCACTGGACAACACCCTGATGTTGGGAAAGATTAAAGGAAGGAGGAGAAGGGGACGACAGAGGAGGAGATGGTTGGATGGCATCATTAACTCAATGGACATAAGTTTGAGGAAATTCTGGGAGACAATGAAGGACACGGAAGCCTGGTGTGCTGCAGTCCTTGGGGTCACAAAGAGTTAGACACGACTTAGCCACTGAACTGCTGCTGCTGCTAAGTCACTTCAGTCGTGTCCGACTCTGTGCGACCCCATAGGCAGAAGCCCATCAGGCTCCTCTGTCCCTGGGATTCTCCAGGCAAGAACACTGGAGTGGGTTGCCATTTCCTTCTCCAATGCATGAAAGTGAAAAGCGAAAAGTGAAGTCACTCGGTCAAGTCCAACTCTTTGCGACTCCATGGACTATAGCCTACCAGGCTCCTCCATCCATGGGATTTTCCAGGCAAGTGTACTGGAGTGGGGTGCCATTGCCTTCTCCAAAGTGACTGAACAACAATATTTACATAAATATACACAGACTGGAAACATATAGCAAAGTATTAACAGAGGTTTTTCCCTGTGGGTTGGTAAGGTTCTTCATCTTTTCTTTTATCTTAATTTGTTATCATGAACATGTATTTTCAATAATAGAAAATGATAGAATTCAGTGTATTCTAAAGTTCTCATCTCTTTCCAGTGTACAGAACTTGTTTGCTGATTACTCCAAGCACTTGAGTTAAAATAGAGTCTTATGGTAGCAAACATTAAAAGAATACTGATAAAGATAGGGGTGTGGGTGGAGGTGGAGCAATGGTAGTTTGTCACGAGGTGTGGAAGCTAGAGAAACAAAAAGGCACCCTAAACTTTTTTTTTTAAGGTTATGAGTTGAGACATGCAACCAGTAAAATGTTAAGGGAAAAGGTTAAGCATGTTAGGAAAAGAAAATGTTAAGGAAAGGAAGGAAAATGTTAAGTATGTTTATCTTTTTCACATACCTCTAACCATGTTAACAGAGTGGCTTTAAGGCTTAGAAAGTAAAGGTGGAATCCTCATTAATGAATACACAAAATAAATGAAACATTAATAAATCAGACATAGAGAAAAAAATATATAGATACCAAGGGGGAAAGGTGGGGGTGGAATGAAATTGGGAGGTTGGGATTAGCATTTATATACTACTATGTATTAGCCTGCTGCTGCTGCTGCTAAGTCACTTCAGTCGTGTCCGACTCTGTGTGACCCCATAGACGGCAGCCCACCAGGCTCCCCCGTCCCTGGGATTCTCCAGGCAAGAACACTGGAGGGGGTTGCCATTTCCTTCTCCAGTGCATGCAAGTGAAAAGTGAAAGGGAAGTCGCTCAGTCTTGTCCGTCTCTTCGCGACCCCATGGACCGCAGCCCNCAAGAACACTGGAGGGGGTTGCCATTTCCTTCTCCAGTGCATGAAAGTGAAAAGTGAAAGGGAAGTCGCTCAGTCTTGTCCGTCTCTTCGCGACCCCATGGACCGCAGCCCACCAGGCTCCTCTGTCCATGGGATTTTCCAGGCAAGAGCACTGGGGTGGAAGAACCTGTTGCATAGCACAGGGAAATCTACTCAATGCTCTGTGGTGACCTAAAAGGAAAGGAAATCCAAAAAAGAGGGGATATATATGTGTGTATATGTGTACATATATGTATATGTGTACATGTGTATATGTGTACATATATGTACATGTGTACATGTGTATATGTATATATGTGTGTGTATATGTATATATATATATGTATTCACTGCTGTGCAGCAGAAACTGATACAACATTGTAAAGCAAGTAGACTCTAATAAAAATTTAAAAAAACATAAATCAAGAGTGCAGCCTGAATACAGTACTGTAAAGTAAAATAAAGTGAAAAAAAATAAATCAAACAAACAAAAAAAAGAGTGCAGCCTGGACCATCCATGCTACTGATAGTAAAATATAAAAGGAGAGAGAAATGAGAAAAAATTAAGCAAAAAAAAAAAAAAAAGTCAAAAAGTAGAACCTGAAGATTTGGAAAATTTGCAGCCTTATCAATATTGCAAAAAATTTTCAAAAGGCTGATTCATGTTGAGGTTTGACAGAAAACAGCAAAATTCTGTAAAGTAATTATCTTTCAATAAAAAATAAATTAAAAAAATATTGCAAAAAATGAGAAAAGGTGTTCTGAAGCGAACACAGAGGGTGTGGCTGGACAATTACTGCATAAAGAATGCAACTCATTGATTTAATCAGCCATCTCTGCAAAAATCGGGACTAGGAATGGGGTTATACCATTTAGACTAAAGGGGGACAGAGACATGGCGACAAGGAGGGAAGGCTCTCAGACCTTTGAGATCTAGGAGATGGAACTGGCTTTCTGGCCGTGTTACCCATCACAAGAAGGGAAGAAGGACCCTGACAGTGATTCAGAGATCCACAGAGCTGCCTCCCCCACAACAGGCCCAGATGCCGTCTCTTCCTTGGTTGCAGAGGGCAAGACTATCTTTCCCTGGGTTTTGGTGAGCCAGGCTGCTGCGTCTGAGGGTCTGGAAGGCAGGGCTACCAGCCTCGTGAACCCCAAGGACAGGCCACCAGGCAGATTATTCAAGAGCCTTAAAATCAGATAGAATGAGTCCTGGTATGCTTTAGACTTGCTGGGGATCCATCACCTCCTTTATTCTTTCTAATTTCTTGACTTTAGAATGGCAATGTCTATTGTATATTGTATGGCTGTCCCTCCATCGACTTTTGGAAGCACAAAACTTCCCTGGTTTCCTAGGATCATAGGAGAGGAATTTTTGTCCCAGGATGAAGCATATCTCAAGTTTCAGGCATACCTGATTTGGATACTCTGATGAGATTTGGGACTTAGAGTTGATGCTAGAATGGGTTAAGATCTGGGGGCTTCTGGGATGTGGATGAATGTATTTTGACTGTGAGAAGGACAGACATTTGGAGAAGAATGTTGTGGTCAGAACTGTGTTTCCTCCAAATTCATATACTGACGTCCTAACCCCCAGTATACAAGGATGTGACTGTATCCAGAGAAGGGCATTTAAGAGGTGATTAAGTTTAAAGGAGACCATTTGGAGAGGCTTTAATCCAATGACTGGAATACTTATGAGACGAGGCAATTAGGACAGGGACACCAGGGCCCTGCACGCACAGAGGGACCCAGTGAGAACACGGTGAGAAGGCAGCCATTGGCACGTCCAGGAAAGAAGCCTCAGAAGAAGCCAATTCCACAGGCCTCCAGAACCATGAGAAAATGAACTGCTGTGTATGTTACCCAGCCTGCGGTATTCTGTTACAGCAGTCCAAGCAATTAACACACTAGCTAAGCCATCAACCCCCCTCATCTTCTAAAACTCCTTACCCGACTTTATTTCTCTTCATTGCGTTTCTTACTACTTGGTAGATTATACTGTATTTGTTGGTTTGACAGATTCACCTGCTTAGACTGTAAATGCTGTAAAAGCAAGGACCTTGCCTGCCTATAGTCCTGTGGTTCAAAGTACCAACTCTAGAGACCAATGCCTGAGATGGAGCCCAAGCTCGACCACTTACCAGCTGTATCCCTTGGGTAACTGATTAAACTTGACCGTGTCTCAAGTTTCCTAATCTATATGTTGGAGACTGTGGTGTTAGAGAAGATACGTGAGAGTCCCTTGGACAACAAGAAGATCAAACCAGTCAATTCTAAAGGAAATCAACCCTGAATATTCACTAGAAGGATTGATGCTGAAGCTGAAGCTCCAATACTTTGGCCACCTGATGCAAAGAACTGACTCATTGGAAAAGACCCGGATGCTAGGAAAGATTGAAGGCAGGAGGAGAAGGGGACGACAGAGGATAAGATGGTTGGAGGACATCACTGACTCAATGGGCATGACTTTGAGCAAACTCTGGGAGATGGTAAAGGACAGAGAAGCCTGGCATGCTGCAGTCCATGGGGTCCCAGAGTTGGACACGACTTAGTGACTGAACGACAATGTAGTTCAGTACTGCTTCAGAGGGCTGTTGTGAGTTGTTGGAAGAAAGCCTGAGAACAGCGCTTGGCACAAAACAAACACCCTGAGAAGTAGCTAGCACAGCTTTTATTACTCGGTGCTATATCCCAGCCTATTCTGCCCAAATGCCAACACAAGTCATTGTTCGCATCTGTCCTTCAGCACTATTTGTTTGCCAAGCATACTTCCGTGCAGCTAAGCAAGCACTTTGCTATGTCAAACATGCCTTCTCCTTTTGTGACAGTCTACAGCATTTCCGTGATGAATCCAAGCCATCCGCCTCCCAGCCCAGCCCCTGTCAACACACATACTCTGTTATTGCCTTACACAAGTTAGGGCTTACATGGTATTTAAGGAGGGCTCTACAGTGATGGCACCCCACCCCAGTACTCTTCCCTGGAAAATCCATGGTCAGAGGAGCCTGGTGGGCTGCAGTCCATGGGGTCGCGACTGAGCAACTGCACTTTCACTTTTCACTTTCATGCATTGGAGAAGGAAATGGCAACCCACTCCAGTGTTCTTGCCTGGAGAATCCCAGGGACAGCAGAGCCTGGTGGGCTGCCGTCTGTGGGGTCGCACAGAGTCGGACATGACTGAAGCAACTAAGCAGCAGCAGCAGCTACAAATATTGCAGAGAAGGCAATGGCATCCCACTCCAGTACTCTTGCCTGGAGAATCCCATGGACAGAGGAGCCTGGTAGGCTGCAGTCCATGGGGTCGCTGAGTCGGACAGGACTGAGGCGACTTAGCAGCAGCAGCTACAAATACTGATACGTGTTCCCAAGCCAGGTTTCCACTCTAATAGGGCTTCAGGCACACCAATCACAAACAACAGCAGATCCCATGGGATTAGCACAATGTTTGGCATTTACATGAATGTATTCACACCCTAGCCTGATTCGATCAGGATGATTCCCCTTTATCAGGGAAGGAAAGAGGCTCAGAGAGTTAAGGAACGTGCTCACAGCTACACAGCTGAGATTCTCATCCAGATTGTGACCTCCATCGCGCATGTGTCCACCACAATCCTATCTGCTCTGACAAACTGTCCAAGATGAACACGGTGAACAAGGCCTAAGTTCACTGTCTAGGAAGGTTCATTTTTAAATATTATTCATTTTTTACTTATTAGGCTGCACTGGATCTTAGTGGTAGCACACTGGATCTATAGTTGTAGCATATGAACTCTCAGTTGCAGCATGGAAGATCTAGTTCTCTGGCCAGGGATCAAACCCAGGCACCCTGCATTGGGAAGTGTGGAGTCTTAGCCACTGGGCCACCAGGGAAGTCCCGGAAGGTTCATTTCTTAAGCACAAACTCACAGTGACGCCTTTTCTAAAACAAGCCAGTTCAGATCTTCATAGACTCTGCTGCTATCACACAAGATGAAGGTGAACACATTCTTTGGGGCTGGCTGAAGAGGCTGCTCGCCCTTTCAGATGAGCCTATGCGGTGCAGCTGTGTCCCGGACTGTGGGCTCCCAAAAATCTGGCATCAGACCTGGTTCTACAATTCGTCGTGATCATCTTTGTGGGCAACCATCTCCCTGGGCCACAATTTCTTCTTTTCAAAAGCTGGGTAGAACTCCAGCCGCCCCACGGAGATGTCATGAGAACTAAAACAGATACCATCTGTGGAGGGAGTGGTGGTGGCGGTTAGTTAGTCCTTTAGTCGCGTCCGACTCTTTGTGACTCCATGGACTGCAGGCCACCAGGCTCCTCTGTCCATGGGATTCTCCAGGCACAAATACCATTTCCTCCTCCAGGGGATCTTCCCAATCCAGGGATCGAACCCAAGTCTGTGATGTCTCCTGCATTCAGCAGGTGGGTTCTTTACCATCTGAGCCACCAGGAAAGCCAGATCTGTGGCGTCACCTGGTAGAAAATAGGTGTTCAAGAAACAAATGTTGGCCAGAAGGAAGAAAAAGGAGGTAGGCAGGTGAGCATCAGTTTAGTGTAACGTTCTAAAGGATCCCAGACACCACATGCTCTCCAAGCTGCATCCTAAACACTTGAGCAGCCTGGCTGCACCTACCTAAACATGTAAGACATAAAGTCTTCTGGATGGAGGCGACTGGGGCCTTCAACCAGCCTGCAGCAAAACCAGAGATCAAAGTGCCATGGAGAACTGAACTCAAAAACTGGACTCTGCCACCCGGCTTCGTCAGAATTTGCTACAGGTGAGATGAAGCTGGCGTGGTCATTTGCTCCCGACGCCACTCAAAGATCAAAAGCTAACACCCTGGCTTATCCATTGGGGATACTGCAAAGAAATCGGGTAAAATGTGGTCTGAGCAGTCAGCCACAGATGAACAGCGGCATGAACAGAAAAGCAGCTAAGCTAAAGAAATAAAAGGATGTTGCTGCATACTGCGCCAAGGGCAAGAGCGGATGGGGAGAGAAGGGCCCTGGCAGGCCCGTGAGCTCCAAGAAATGCAGCAAAACCAGAGATCAAAGTGCCATGGAGAACTGAACTCAAAAACTGGACTCTGCCACCCGGCTTCGTCAGAATTTGCTACAGGTGAGATGAAGCTGGCGTGGTCATTTGCTCCCGACGCCACTCAAAGATCAAAAGCTAACACCCTGGCTTATCCATTGGGGATACTGCAAAGAAATCGGGTAAAATGTGGTCTGAGCAGTCAGCCACAGATGAACAGCGGCATGAACAGAAAAGCAGCTAAGCTAAAGAAATAAAAGGATGTTGCTGCATACTGCGCCAAGGGCAAGAGCGGACGGGGAGAGAAGGGCCCTGGCAGGCCCGTGAGCTCCAAGAAAAAGAATGAACTGGAAGAGGAAGATGAATGTGAGGAGGAAGATGAGAAATAAATGGCTATCCTGTAACGATGTGTGTGTGGAGTCTGCCTGTGTGCTCAGACAATTGTTTTGCTAAGAACGCGGGTTCAAGTACAGCTCAATATCAGCTTCAGTATAAAAACTGCACAGATTTTTGTATAGCTTAGAGAAAATACTTTTTAAAAAATTCAGGTTGTAGCTTTTTAAGGGGTTACTACATACAGTTAGATTTTAAAGCTTCTGATGTTGAGTGTTTCTAATATGTCATGATTTCTTTAATTTCTTGACTTGTCTATGGCAGCAAAGCAAACTCTTAGAAATTAGCATCGATAGCAAATTTTGGGTTTTCTAGAATGACAATGTTACAATTTTGCTTTTTTTTAAAATCTTGTAACAAAATTATGTATATTAAAAAAAAAAAAAAGTATCTTCCATTCTGCAAGATAATCATGAGCTGGAAGCAGAGAAAAAGTGAAGAAGAAAGTACCAGAAGGACGCAGCAGCAGTCTCTTGGCAAGTCTCCCCTCATCGGAGGCTTCCACACAAATTTTGGCCAAAGTAACAGACTAAAGACTTGAAGCAGATTCTCCTTCCTGAGCTTGGCTGCATTGTGCAAATGATCTAACCACAAAATAATCACTGTTCTTGCACTTTTAAACATTTTTTTGTCCCAACATAGGCAGGAAAATGAAAGCAACAAGCTTAATAAGATCACTGTAAAGTTAGCTAACTTACCACGTTCCTTCCTACCCTCAACTCTCCTTTTTACAGCCTTTTTCTACTTCCTAGCCAAATATTCAATATTCAGTTATCACTAAGAGAACTGCATAGCTAAAGCCAAGCCCAATTTCAAAATATAAGACACAGAATTGGCCAAAATGGTATCCAGTATGGATTTCCTTCATTCCCTGATTCCCTTTAAACTATAAGTATCTTGTGATCAAAGTGAACCCTTTTCTGGCAACGGGGAATAAGAGTCTAAAAGAGTGGCTCTTAGTATCCCAGTACAGCGTTGAGAAGACACTCATGGTAACTTTAACTGTAAGAAACAGCATCTCAAAAAAAAAAAAGAAAGAAAGAAAGAAACAGCATCTCATGACCACATCAAGAGCCTCTTCCTTCCCTGGCCCAGCCCTTATTGATTTCCCCCTCCCCCCACTACCAGATGAACCAAGGAAGTGACAAATGGGGGCTCACTAGATACCATCAATCATTGTCACCAGAGGAAAATGAAAAGAATCCAACATATGTTTCCACAAATGCCTCCCTCTCTCTACTCCCACTGCTCCTCCTCCTCACTGGGACACAATCTTTATGAGCAGCCAGTCACCTGTTCACAGGCCTCCAGTGGAAATGGATGAGGAGCTTCTGAGGCATCCTTGTTTCTCCTGTGTGTGTCTGTATTTACAGTTCATGCACTCCCAGGGGAGACGGAAGCAGGGCCTCATACCAACTGGCTACAGACAATCCCGGCCACAGAGAGCGGAACGACCGATGATGGTCGCAGCAAGACTGCACCCCGTGCCAGGAGGGATGGTGGGATAGAAAGAATGTGCAATACAGGTAGCAGATGGCACTCTCCCCAAGGCATTCTCAAGTTAGGGAGCCCAGAGTTCCTTACTTCTCTGCTGACCACGATGGCACTCAAAAAAAATCAATTCCTATGGCAACAGCTCTAAGTAAGATACTCTGAAAATAAAAGGATGCTTTAAATGGAGGATAGACACTTCCATTCATTCCTGGGCATAGAGTGAGAGGCAGAGCCTGGTAACTTGTGTCCTAAGTCACAGGACAATCACGTGGCCAATTTTTTTTCTTTGATGCCATAACCCCCTATAGAGCATCTATCATGAATAAATAATATAAGAGAACAGAAGCAACAATAAAAGACCAGCTGTGTACATGAAGATATTCATTGCAATGATAATAAAAAATACACATATAAAAAACATTTCATAGAAAAGATCATGAAGTTATGGTGTATAATACAGATGAAATACATAGCAAGTAAAATTTATGACAACCTAGCAAGAGGGAGAGATGTTGTTGCAGTAAAGTGAACCAAGCAATGATACAACAATAATGTGCTTTTTGTTATAATGATGTCAGAAGGGTCCACATAGGAAAACTTTAGAAAGTCGATACACTGGGTTGGTGAAATTTTAAGGTTCCTTATTTTTTCTTGAAATTCTTGTAATAAAAATAAAGACAAAAGAAAAATCGGGGTACAAGTCACCACAGACTTTTCCAAACCTCAGTTGTGCTGCAACAAACCGGTAGGATGTTCACCAGACAAGGATGGAACTTTCAGAGAGTCACCAGACAAGGACGGAACTTTCGGAGATTCACCAGACAAGGATGGAACTTTCGGAGATTCACCAGACAAGGATGGAACTTTCAGAGATTCACCAGACAAGGATGGAACTTTCAGAGCCCAGGGGGAAAAACTACAGTGGAAGTAGACAGACACAGCATCTGCATTTATTAAAACTAGGTATGTACCAGATGGAGAAGGAAATGGCAACCCACTCTGGTATTCCTGCCTGGAGAATCCCAGGGCCGGAGGAGCCTGGTAGGCTACAGTCAGTCCATGGGGTTGCAAAGAGTCGGATACAACTGAGCGACTTCGTGATTCGTGATGTACCAGATGCGATACATTATAAGACTACAAACAGGCCTAAATAATGCACTTGACACATATTTGAATGGTTGCCTATGGCAGGGAGGGGACCATGGTAAAAAATGAAGTAACTCTGAGGTCCAGCACAAGCCAGGGGCCACCCTGTGACCCATGAGACCATGGGCCACCTTGCAGAGCGTGACTGGCTCAACCTGTGCACCCGAGGTCCTCAGGCAGAGCCAGTCATAGTTTGAAGACATTGGATCAAAATGCTACAATTTCAGGCCACTAGATATTTCCTCTCCAGGACGAGTCCCATGCTCTGAAACGGTAGTTGCTTTATGTGGAAGCCCTTCTTTTCCACTCCAGGTTCTAATTTTCCTTCTACTTAAAACAAGATGAAAAGACTGTAGGAAAACATCATTACTGAAGACGATTTAATCATGTTGCCAATTGTGCACATAATTTTGTTGCCAAATCAGATAACACTAGTATAGTGACATATGTATCATAGTATAACCATTTATAACTACTCAAAATGATCGGGTGTAGACTACAAAAGAAACCAGCAAAAGCGGCTACATCTGACAAGGAGAACCGAGTAGAAAAAGGATATAATTTCCACTGCATACTCTCTTTTTGGATCTTTAAAATTTTGCATTGTTCGTGTCTTTTCTTCATTTATGTATTAGGTGGTTCTTTCTGACTGTCAGATTTTAGGATTACATTAGATTTTAGGAGAATATTAGAGATGCTAGTCCTTTGTGATATAAATTTTCTAGTATTTTTGTCTTTTATATTTGCACTATAAATATTGCAAAATATTTATATTTTGTCTTTCATTTGACCAAATAAAAAATTCAAAGCACCTACTTAAGCATGCATTTATTCTGTACATCTAATACTACAAAATCAGCTGGAGGAGACAATGCCGCAATTATACCAGAACCAGTAAGAAGCCAGCCCAGCTCTCTAAGTTTGATCCCAGCTCCCCACCCCAGGTTCCCAGAGCCGGATAACTTGCCTCCCAAATCCTGGTGACCCAGCTAAACCAGAAGCAGCTCGACAGAGGGCAGCCTTGCCTGCGGAGCTCACTGTACTTCCTTGATTTTATGTGTAGGTTAATAATTGATTCGAGTCTGGCCACCCAGAATATCTTCCCAGGACTGAAGGCAGCTGGGGACCGCCGTCTCTCACACTGTCCCCTCCCTTACGTCTCTACAGTTCTTGGGTCGGACCAGTACTGATGCTTCTGTGATCCAAAGGCGTTGGCTGGGGGCTCCAGAATCCCCATGCCTCAACAAACAAGGCATGTTATACAGTTGTTTCAACCAAGGTTCGTTTCTTAGAAGCCAGTGTCTTTCTAGCCCGCTAGCTAGCTCCTGAGTCAGAACAGCACCTACTGGGGTGCAGTGGCCTGTGAAGCAGGAAGTGTCTGTGTGGGGTGGAGGAGGGGGGATCTGCCAGGCCAGCTCCACTGTGGACCTGCTAGAAAGCAGAGCCTGCAGGAACCACCTCTACATCATGTTCTGGAGCTGAGTACCCTAAGTGCCGTCTGCAGTGAACTCTCCGCCAAGAAAACCCCTGAGATGTATAAGAGTTTCCAGACACACAATTAAGTGCCGTTTCGCTCAACTAACAATTTCATCATTGTTCTCTATTGAAATTGACATCCAAAATAGAGACAACTTTTTTTTTTTTTTTCCTGTGACAAAGTTCCCCTTTGCAGGGGTCTGGGGAATGCAAGTCCACAGGAATAATAAGCAGTCTTGTCCCACTCACCTGGGGGAAAAGAAACAGACAAGGGGAGCTTTTAGGGAGAAAGGGCAAGAAGGAGCCAGAAAATGAACTTCTATGTAGTAAGAAAGTCAAAATGCAAACTCTATAGCTGAGTATTATGTCCAGGTAGGAAAAAGTAGACAGACAGGCGAAGAGTGATGGACACAAAAAGGAACTGGCGGAAAAGCAGGAGATACACACACCGTGGTCTCCCCCTCTAGTAGGAAGCACACACCATCGGGACCAACGCTTCCAGCTCAGTCGGCTGGACAGGCGGCCAAGAGCGTTTCAGAGGAGGAACTCAAGAGAGTGGAGGCTGGGAGGCAAGCCTGAGGCCCCCAGACACATTCTTCTTCTACCACCACGAAGTTCATTGAGATATTTCACCTTCAGTGAAGTCTTTAGGGACCACACAGAGAGACAGGCTGAAAACCACAGGGAGAGTCTCGCGAAGGGCAGGGAACGGGAGCTGGTTATAAGAGAACACTATTACACCCTGGCGTTCTTAGGTTTCAGGAAACGTGGCTTGACCGACAGGAGAGAGTCAGCTCTGTGCAGTCGCAAACCGTGCAGGGAGGGTGTTCTGGGGCTGGCTCGGGTTTCACGAGGCCTCCACCTCAGGGCCGCACCTTCCAGCCCTGATTATCTGTGCGACACAGGCCCTGAAGCCGGCCGTTAGCATCTTCACAATCTAATGTCTACGGACCATGCTAACTGTGTTTCCAGACCACGGACAGGAACTACGCTTGTGTCTTNGAGGCCTCCACCTCAGGGCCGCACCTTCCAGCCCTGATTATCTGTGCGACACAGGCCCTGAAGCCGGCCATTAGCATCTTCACAATCTAATGTCTACGGACCATGCTAACTGTGTTTCCAGACCACGGACAGGAACTATGCTTGTGTCTTCAGCCATAATTCTAGCACATCACAGAACAGTGCCACACACTCACACACACATGTAGAAATCGAGCCCCTGCACAGGTGAAAAGTGGATTTCAAGTATGATCACCAAGACCAACAGGTAGGGACTCTGAATGAAGGGTCAACACACAGAAGAAGAGAGCGTACGTGCCTTCTGCCCACACAGGAACACAATCTCAAAGGGCTCCAGCTAAGAGGAAGCACTCAAATGGAAAGTGACAGTTAACCAATAGGGACCAATCTGTTGGCAGGACCTATCCCCACGGGGCTTGAGGCATGCAAGGCTAGATGACAAGGAGATTGCTGATCTTACCCGGAGAGAAAGCATCAGTGGAGGTATTAAGTAGCCAGGCAGAGCAGAACTGTTAGTCACTTCTAATCACCTAAATTATTAACATAAACTGGAAGAAATCCAGACTAGCTTTAGCCTCAGAAAATCCACTCTAGCAGGGCTGGCAAACAGATGCCTGCAGGCATGAGGCAGGTACTGCCAAGAGGGCGCGGTGGGCTGCGGGGAGCTGGGGCCGTTCCAGCTCTTTGTGGGAAGTTGGACCGCAGGCGCCCCACCTGCAAGATTTCCTTAGAAGTGGGAAATTCAGCTTTTTATGAGCTCCTGATTTTTAAATGCTCAGAACTAATTAAAAAATAAATCCTGCATGTCTAATGAAACACATCTTAAACTTTTATAACATCTCGAAGGGAAGTGAAAATATGCCCTGTGAGTATATTTTCAGATGGGTGAAGGTTGGGCATGAATTTGTAGGGTTAATAACTGCTCTTTCTCTGCATGGTCTTGTAAAGTAGAACTTTAAAAAAAAAAAGTAAAGAAAAAGGCAAAGCACTATATTTATATAATGATTAAATTTATGGTAAAAATACACTAGAAATCGGGACATTAGGGAAATGCAAATTGAAACCACAATGCTATATCACCACACCCTTTAGGGTGGTCATTGGGAAAAACACACACACACACACACACAGAAAATAACGAATATTGGTGAAGATGTAGATGAACTGAAACCCTCAATTATTACTGGTGGGAATATAAAATGGTGCAGCCACTGTGGAAACCAGTTCTGGGGTTTCTCAAAAAAGTTAAACAGAATTATATATGATCCAACAATTCCACTTTTGGATATATACCCCTGAGGAATGGAAAATAAGGACTCAAACAGATAGATACTTGCTACCAATGTTCACAGCAGCACCCTCACAACAGCTGAAAGAAACAACTCAAGTGTCCAACAACAAATGTGCAAATAAAATGTGGTTTATCCATACAACAGCTTACTATTCACCCTTAAAAATACAATTCTGATATAAGCCACAACTTGGATGAACCTTGAAGGCATTCTTCTAAAGTGAAATAAGCCAGACCGAAAAAAGGGCAAATACTGTGCCCTTCCATTTACAGGAGGTACCTGGAATCCTCACAGTCACACACACAGAGAGAGGACTGGTGGCTTCCAGGGTGGGACAGAGCAGGACTGGGGAGTTCAAGCTTAAGGGGGAGGGCTCAGGACCAGGAGATAAAACAGCACTGGAGGCGGGAAGCAGTGAGGTGGTCTAACACTGTAAATGGATTACTGTCACTGAACTGTTTATTAAAGCTTGGTTAAAATTGTCAATTTTCTGTCATATATATTACCACATTAAAATTTTAAAAATTAGAAAATTTTAAAAATTAGAAATTAAAAAAATTTAAAAAATTTAATTAAAAATTAAAAGAAAAGAAAGAATAATAGGAATATGCATAGAGAAGACAGTCCAAAGGAGGGGCTTTTGTTACTTGCTGGCTTTCTAAGCAACCAGTACAGGAACAAGCATCTCTCCCCTCCCTTGACCACCAACCCCTTGGCTCTCACAGTCCAGCTGTGGCCCCATGGAAGCGCCGTGACTATCAGAGTCACACCTAAATTATTAACATAAACTGGAAGAAATCCAGACTAGCTTTAGCCTCAGAAAATCCACTCTAGCAGGGCTGGCAAACAGATGCCTGCAGGCATGAGGCAGGTACTGCCAAGAGGGCGCGGTGGGCTGCGGGGAGCTGGGGCCGTTCCAGCTCTTTGTGGGAAGTTGGACCGCAGGCGCCCCACCTGCAAGATTTCCTTAGAAGTGGGAAATTCAGCTTTTTATGAGCTCCTGATTTTTAAATGCTCAGAACTAATTAAAAAATAAATCCTGCATGTCTAATGAAACACATCTTAAACTTTTATAACATCTCGAAGGGAAGTGAAAATATGCCCTGTGAGTATATTTTCAGATGGGTGAAGGTTGGGCATGAATTTGTAGGGTTAATAACTGCTCTTTCTCTGCATGGTCTTGTAAAGTAGAACTTTAAAAAAAAAAAGTAAAGAAAAAGGCAAAGCACTATATTTATATAATGATTAAATTTATGGTAAAAATACACTAGAAATCGGGACATTAGGGAAATGCAAATTGAAACCACAATGCTATATCACCACACCCTTTAGGGTGGTCATTGGGAAAAACACACACACACACACACACAGAAAATAACGAATATTGGTGAAGATGTAGATGAACTGAAACCCTCAATTATTACTGGTGGGAATATAAAATGGTGCAGCCACTGTGGAAACCAGTTCTGGGGTTTCTCAAAAAAGTTAAACAGAATTATATATGATCCAACAATTCCACTTTTGGATATATACCCCTGAGGAATGGAAAATAAGGACTCAAACAGATAGATACTTGCTACCAATGTTCACAGCAGCACCCTCACAACAGCTGAAAGAAACAACTCAAGTGTCCAACAACAAATGTGCAAATAAAATGTGGTTTATCCATACAACAGCTTACTATTCACCCTTAAAAATACAATTCTGATATAAGCCACAACTTGGATGAACCTTGAAGGCATTCTTCTGAAGTGAAATAAGCCAGACCGAAAAAAGGGCAAATACTGTGCCCTTCCATTTACAGGAGGTACCTGGAATCCTCACAGTCACACACACAGAGAGAGGACTGGTGGCTTCCAGGGTGGGACAGAGCAGGACTGGGGAGTTCAAGCTTAAGGGGGAGGGCTCAGGACCAGGAGATAAAACAGCACTGGAGGCGGGAAGCAGTGAGGTGGTCTAACACTGTAAATGGATTACTGTCACTGAACTGTTTATTAAAGCTTGGTTAAAATTGTCAATTTTCTGTCATATATATTACCACATTAAAATTTTAAAAATTAGAAAATTTTAAAAATTAGAAATTAAAAAAATTTAAAAAATTTAATTAAAAATTAAAAGAAAAGAAAGAATAATAGGAATATCCATAGAGAAGACAGTCCAAAGGAGGGGCTTTTGTTACTTGCTGGCTTTCTAAGCAACCAGTACAGGAACAAGCATCTCTCCCCTCCCTTGACCACCAACCCCTTGGCTCTCACAGTCCAGCTGTGGCCCCATGGAAGCGCCGTGACTATCAGAGTCCCGTTGCTCCTTGAGAAACTTTGGCAGGGCCATTGCATCTGGCTGTACAGGTGGCACGCTGAGGAAAGGATCCCGGCCCTGGGGACCAGCCTGGCCAGGCCTCTGGGGGAGGGCACGCCTTTCCCTCTGCACAGAGGCACTGCAGGCTAGAGGAGGCCCTGTGCTTCCCCACCCTAGAATCGCTCTTCTTTTCTGACTCCCTGTTTCTGGGCCTGATATCCCCTCCTCTCATGGACCCCAGATGGAAACTGCAGTGTCCCTTCCTGCTCTCCTGATAAGCTACGGGTTTCCACAAGCTCTGGGCTATGTCTTTCCATCTCTCCACTCCCACTTAACCTATTCAGGCCCCTTGACCTCTGACCTCCATACCTCCAGCCCCAGCCCCCCCCGCCCCACCGGACGACCCAGAGTCCTATGCTGCCAGGCTGATTTTCCCCATATAGGGCTCACCGCTCACTCACACGTCTCTCTTTTCCGGTATGCTGGATAAATAATCAGGGAAGGAGCTTACTAGCCCCTACTGTCAGTTCTACTATTTAAAGGGCGACGGTCGGTTCCTGGTGACTGTCTCTTCACAGCAGCAACGGTTCAAATCACCTCTCCAGCAGAGCAAACCTTTACATATCCCGGTTGCTATCAAGCAGTCAGCAGACGGAAGCGGAAGCAAATTTGAACTTCCGGTCCCTAGAGCTAACTAAAATGATGCGTTGCTTGGTTCTGGATGCTCGAAAGTCCAAAACCAGGGCGCCAGCGTGGCCGGTGTGGATCCTCCCATGTCCTTCCCATGGTAGAAGGAGCCTCTTTGTAACAACACTCATCCCCTGTTCATGAGGGCTCCACTCTCAAAAATCAGTCTTCTCCCAAATCCATCTCCTAATACCATCACCTCAGCCTTAGGGTATCAACATGGGAATCGTGGAAACTTTCACACCATAGCCATGTCCGTGGAGACCCTGGCCACACCCTTCTCTACATCTCAGAGCCTCCACAGGCACAAGGGAGCATTAGCCTGCTTCTGTAGGAACAGATGCATGGGAAAAACATCCCAGCGCTAAATGGCAGGTGTTTACAGAAAGGGAACATTCCAGTATAAAGATATAGCTGAGGGGGATTTCCCCTTTATTGGAATTACAGGCAAGGCCTACAGCTGGGGACAATGGAGTGAAGTACCCTACTTTTTATTGTTGTTCAAACAGTCGCTAAGTCATGCTTGACTCTTTGCGACCCCGTGGACTACAGCACACCAGGCTCCTCTGTCCTTCAATAACCCCTGGAGTTTGCTCAGATTCACGTCCACTGAGTTAGTGATGCTATCTGACATCTCATCTTCTGCCACCCTCTTCTTTTATTGTTCACTGATTCCTAAAATGTTGGTGTTCACTCTTGCCATCTGCTTGACCACATCCAATTTACTTTTATTCACGGACCCAGCATTCCGGGTTCCTATGCAATCCTGTTCTTTATAGAATTGGACCTTACTTTCACCACCAAACATGATCACAATTGAGCACCATTTCCTCTTTGGCCCCGAAGGAGAGAATGGCTGCCTCATTCTTTATGGAGCTATTAGGAATTGCCTCTGCTTTCCCACAGTAGCAGACTGGATGCCTTCTGATCTGGGAGCTCATCTCCCAGTGTCGTATCTTTTCGCCTTTTCATACTGTTCACGGGGCTCTCGCAGCAAGAATACTAGAGTGGTTTGTCATTTCCTCTTCCACTGGACCACCTCTTGTCAGAACTCTCTACCATGACCCATCCATCTTAGTGGCCCTGCATGGTACATTGCTTCCCTGAGTTATGCAAGCCTTTGTCATGACAAAGCTGTGATCCACGAAAGAGGTACCCTACGTAGAAAGCCACAACCACGTATATACAGACACTGCCCCCTACTGCTTACCAAGAGGTCACAGGACCAGTCCTACTGGCTGACCACAGCCCTTCCCTCCACCCAGTCCCCAAGGAAAGGGAGAGTAATTGAAGGTGAGGGCACGTTCCTAGTGCAAGTTCCTACTGGCTTCCTCAACAAGTTAAGAGGATGGGAGGGTTCTAAGAGAATCTCCAGGAGAGACTGAGGTCCCTGCAAGAAGGGGAACTGGGCAGCCTGCTCCTAGTCTGGCTGAGCTGTAGAAGAGCCCACAGCCTCACCCAGGACTGGTGCTGCAGCAGAATGCAGTATGTTAGGGAGTTGGGAGAACTTGGCATCCATAATCTGGATTGAGGGGATACCTAGAAACACAGACTGGCACAGAGATTTTGGAAGACGGGAGTCCCACTGCAGGAGCCCCATGCAAAGAGAGATTAAAGGGATCCAGGTGCAGTACACCAGGAAAGAAGGTGGGAATATGCCCTTTCCATTCCAGTTCTTTAGTCCTTAGTGGGTGAGGACCCTCATGGTTTGCACAGTCCCTTCTGCAGGAGTGCTGAGGTTAGTAAGGTGGGAGCATCTGCTGGGCCAGGCAGCAGGACACTCGACCCCAAGCAGCTAGTTTTTGATGGCGGGGCACCTGGCAATGAAAACAGAAAAGCCTGCACCCTCCGGATGGGCCTGTTTAGAGGAGACAGGGGGAAGCTAAGCCCAGCGGCAAGAGTCCCGCTCGATCCACGCAGTGGCTCCTCGCAGCAGAATGAACCAGAGGGACACACCGTCTTCACAGCTAGCAGACCCCTGCTCCCTGCGTCCTGTCACACGGGGAGGAGCTGGAGATCGGAAGAGAGCAGACAGGAGGTGAGGCGGTTTCCCAGGACTAAGGAATGCCGGCAGGAGCCCACTATATCAGCCGGGACAGGCATGGGGGATTTGACCGAGCGGGGTGCAAGCAGGGCCTGCAGAGAGTGCAAGCACAGTGAGGCTCCCGAAGAGTCCAGCCATACTCACGGAGGGTAAAATACACACAGACTAGGAGCTCTCCTTAAACACACTGTGTACAGTTAAAACCTGTATAGCAGGACTGTACTCCTACTGTGGGAGCCAGCTGTGGGCTCCTCGCCATCACTGCCTAAACAATGGGCTTCAGCTAAAGGCCTCTGCCAATCCCCAGAGCCCGAAAAAAAGGAGGGCACGGCTCTCAGCCTTACCCCTTCTCCTAGGTGTTGTCTCAGTGACTGAACGTGTATGCTACCATCACTATGTGGCAGGAAACATGCCAGGAACTTTACCCAAGAGCTCTGCCAGGCGCAGTGTGACCCCTGTATTACACAGGTCGTTCCATCAGTGGTCCAAACGGTGGGACCAATATTCCCACTAAGCCTGACACTAAACGCTCATGCTGGCTCTCCCCATGGCACCAAAGCACTGAGAGGCATGAAATGAACCACCGAAAGGAGAGCTATGAATGTCCCACTGGCAGCAGCTCATCAGCAGCTTAAAAGGCAAACATTTTAATTTACATTTTTGAATCTATAAAGTCTGATGTTGTGATAGGTTATTATAAATATAAAAACTAAGTCAATATGTCCACCCCTCCCTACTAATGCTCACAAAGGAACGTCAGTACTGGACAAGTGCAGTCTGACCTTTAGCGGAAAGACAAAAGCACTATTGAAAAAAAAAAACAAAAAAACAAACTCTAGTTCTGAACAGAATGCACCAGAGTTCAAACTTGCCAAGCTGTCTGCACTTTGGAATTCTGCAGTGTTTAATGTCAACTGTTCAGAACTGGCCTTGGAGGACTGAGAGAATGTATTAGTATTACCCTTAAGACCCACCACTACAGGTAGCATTTTAGATTGGCCCAAAGCCCCTGGAAACCACTATTGTACACTACTTAGAAAAGGCCTTTATTAACCTTTTAACAGCATTAACCTGAGGACTTATGGGAACCAAATTATCTCAGCAGCCAATCTCCTTGCTGGTTGAATCACTAAGCAAATATCAGGGCTGTGAGTCATTGAAAACTGCTGAAGGAGACTCAGCATAAGTGTCATCAGTATAAGCTCTTTTTCCTAGAAACGTTAAGCTATGCTTCAGAGGTATTCAAACTTTGCCCTCAAGTTATCTCCAGTACAGACTCAGCATGTCAATGGAATACAAATGAAAATGACAGTATCCAATGTCAGAGTATCTCAAATTATCACATTCCACAGCCGCTATTCTTCCTTCTGTGACATCAGCAAGTTAAAATATATATTAAATATATTATACATATATAAATATATATACACACAAATACATGCATTATGCTTTCAGTTTTCATAGTCCAAGAACTTTGAAAATTTGATCCTTCTAATGAAAAGCTTAGCTAGTTTTTCAAACCCTTTTCTAAAGGTACATAATAAATTAAGAAGGATCCTAACATTTAAAATGGATGTTAGAAATGGTATCCCACAAATTCCTAATGTGAAAAAATTAAAAGAATATCACAATTTGACAGAAAACTTTTTTGCCAAAGCCAGTGGTCCCCAAAACTATTCAAAAGAAAGCCAGTTAAATGCACACATACTGGTAAGGAATAGTTCTAAGGAACAGATTTAAAGTTAGCATTTTTCACTCTTCTTAGCTATGTCTTTATCAACCACAGTGAATAAAAATAATACCACCATCTTTCCTATTGATCTCATCTGGTCATAATACTTACCCAACACTCTCTGCAATTGACCAGTCACCACAGGTTAGGATAACAAGGACTTTGAGCTGCACAAGTTGCCTCTCTGCCTGTACTACAGGAATCAGCAGCCTTTTACTGGAACAGGCCAAGAGAAGCTTCTTGGGCACTGACTGAAGCCTTACTGTCTCATAGACCCAGGGCAGTCAGAAGACAGGGCCCCACATTCAGTTCAACACTCTGCCATCACCATTGTATAATTCTTACTTTTCGAAAGAGGGGTCCATACAGCTATTCTGCATGGGACTCGGCCAACCAAGGGACTCATCCCTGCACAGATCTGATTTCTTTCTTTTTTAAAAAAATGGCACTGAGCTTTGCAGAAAAAAAATTTTTTTTTTCTTTTTGCCTTTTTTTCAAATAGTGTACTTCTTGCTTACAGGCTTTTATTCTACTTTCAAAAACAAAGATGTCAATATTTTTCTACTCCCAAATCCAATTAAGGTAAAGCATTCAAGCATCCTTGCCCTGGGTCACTGCAAAAGGTTCCTAAACTGCTTTTTTTCCCTTCCCGGATCCGTTCTTGCCTACCACCTCTCTGTCTCTGCGTAGTTGAAGTTCTTGTCTAATACGAGCCTGATCTTGTCACTCTGCTGCAAACCCTTCAGTGGCATCCACTGCCTTGAGTTCCAGGCCCAAAGCCTGCATGTGGCCACAAGGCCCTGAGCCCCAGCCTCTGCCTACTGCTTGGCCTCACCCTACTCCTTGCCTCTGGGGCCTTTTTTTAACTTCTAGCATGTTCTATTGAAGAAGGCAATGGTACCCCACTGCAGTACTCTTGCCTGGAAAATCCTATGGATGGAGGAGCCTGGTAGGCTGCAGTCCATGGGGTCGCAAAGAGTCAGACACGACTGAGCGACCTCACTTTCACTTTCATGCATTGGAGAAGGAAATGGCAACTCACTCCAGTATTCTTGCCTAGAGAATCCTGGGGATGGCGGAGCCTGGTGGGCTGCCGACTCTGAGGTCGCACAGAGTCGGACACGACTGAAGTGACTTAGCAGCAGCAGCAGCATATTCCATCCTCCATTCCCTCTAACCTTTGCACCTGCCATCCATCCTCGCTGCTCTAAGGTCAAATATTTCAATCTATGTCCAAGGATTTAGATAAAACCAGGGAAAAATTCCGGAGAAAGCAATGGCACCCCACTCCAGTACTCTTCCCTGGAAAATCCTATGGGCGGAGGAGCCTGGTGGGCTGCAGTCCATGGGGTCACTGAGTCGGACACGACTGAGCGACTTCACTTTCACTTTTCACTTTCATGCACTGGAGAAGGAAATGGCAACCCATTCCAGTGTTCTTGCCTGGATAATCCCAGGGAGGGAGGAGCCTGGTGGGCTACCGTCTATGGGATCGCACAGAGTCAGATACAACTGAAGCGACTTAGCAGCAGCAGTAGCAGGGAAAAATTCTGGATGCTAACCAATGACCGTTACTGTCTTTGATACTGGGAAAGAAACACAAAACACAAAATCTAAGTAAATACGCTTTTTACTCACACTGTACCTTGGACTACTTTCTCAATGCTGAGGACAATGAGCCTCAATCTAACTATGAAACCTGTAACAATGATGGGGAGATCTAGGGAAGGTCAGTTCTTTTTTTCTTTTTAAAAATAATTTTTAAATTGGAGTATAATTGTTTTACAATGTTGTGTTAGTTTTTGTTGTACAACAAAGTGAATCGGCTATATGCTGATATAATACACGCGTACATTAGAATGGCCAAGATTCAGAATGTTGACAATAACAAATGGTAGCAAAGGCGTATCTCATTCTTTCCTGGGAATGCACAACAGTACAGCCTCTTTGGTAGACAAATTGGTCATTTCTTACAAAACTAAACATACTTTTACCATACAATCAGCAATTGCCCCCCTCTGGTATGTACCAGAGGAGTTGAAAACTTATGTCCACATGAAAACCTACATACAGATATTTACAGTAGCTTTATTCATCATTGCCAAAACTCTGAAGCAACCAAGGTGTCCTCCAGGAGGCCAATGGATAAACAGCCTGTGGTACATCCAGACAATGGAATATTCAGGTCAGTTGAGTTCACTCGCTCAGTCATGTCTGACTCTGCGACCCCATGGACTGCAGCATGCCAGGCCTCCCTGTCCATCATCAACTCCTAGAGTTTACCCAAACTCATGTCCATCGAGTTGGTGATGCCATCCAACCATCTCATCCTCTGTC
>SJYX01001730.1:59373-127739 GCA_006410675.1 Oreotragus oreotragus
AATCTTGATTCCAGCTTGTGCTTCCTCCAGCCCAGTATTTCTCATGATGTACTCTGCATAGAAGTTAAATAAGCAGGGTGACAATATACAGCCTTGACATACTCCTTTTCCTAATTGGAACCAGTCTGTTGTTCCATGTCCAGTTCTAATTGTCGCATCCTGACCTGCATATAGGTTTCTCAAAAGGCAGGTCAGGTGGTCTGGTATTCCCATCTCTTGAAGAATCCTCCACAGTTTATTGTGACACACAGTCAAAGGCTTTGGCATAATCAATAAAGCAGAAATAGATGTTTTTCTGGAACTCTTGCTTTTTTCATGATCCAGCGGATGTTGGCAATTTGATCCCTGGTTCCTCTGCCTTTTCTAAACTAGCTTGAACATCTGGAAGTTCATGGTTCACATATTATTGAAGTCTGGCTTGGAGAATTTTGAGCATTGCTTTGCTAGTGTGTGAGATGAGCGCAACTGTGCAGTAGTTTGAGCATTCTTTGGCATTGCATTTCTCTGGGATTGGAATGAAAACTGACCTTTTCCAGTCCCATGGCCACTGCTGAGTTTTCCAAAATTTGCTGGCATATTGAGTGGAATGGCATATTGAACGGCCTAGTATTCAGCGCTAAACAGACGTGAGTCTCAAGCCATGAGAAGGCCTGCTGTTGCTGTCTAGTCGCTCAGTCGTGTCTGACTCTTTGTGACCCCTTGGACTGTAGCCCACCAGGCTCCTCTGTCCATAGGATTCTCCAGGCAGGACCACTGGAGTGGGTTGCCATTTCTTTTTCCATGAGAAGGCATAAACCAACCTTAAATTCATAGTACGAAGTGAAAAGAAACTAACCTGAAAAGCCTACATATTGCATGTTTCTACCCATAGGATATTCTGGAAGAGGCAAAACTATGGAGACCGTAAAGTGACTGGTGGTCGCCAGGGGCTGGGGGTGGGAGTGAAGGGAGGCGTGAATGGGTTGAGCACAGAGGATGGCTAAAGGCGGTGNAAAGAAACTAACCTGAAAAGCCTACATATTGCATGTTTCTAACCATAGGATATTCTGGAAACGCCAAAACTATGGAGACCGTAAAGTGACTGGTGGTTGCCAGGGGCTGGGGGTGGGAGTGAAGGGAGGCGTGAATGGGCTGAGCACAGAGGATGGCTAAAGGGAGTGACACCACTCTGTATGATGCTCTGATAGGAGCATCCTGCACCTAAATAATGGATGCAGGTCATCATATACTTGGCCAAGTCCATACAAGGTGCAACACCAAGAACGGACTGTAGTTAAACTATAGACTCTGGGTGGTTACGATGGAGTCAGTGCAGGTTCACAAACTGTAACACGTGTTCCACGCTTCCTTTGATAACAAAGGAAGCTGCGTGTCTGTGGGAGCAGGGAGAACACGGGAAATCTCTGCCTTCAGCTCAATTTTGCCATGAATGTGACACTGTTCCAAAAAAATAAAGTAATAGTTTTTTAAAAAAGGTATTAATGGAGATGAATGAGAGGCCCACTTAAAAAAGAATATCTAATATACCTTCTTCAAAGCAACTTAACTATTTAGACCTGATGAAAGATTCACACAGAATATGTTTAAGTAAAAAATCGCCCTTGCTTAGAAAGAAATGGACAATGGTGAACGAGGCCCCTGCAGTGGTTTTCTCATGAGCACCCAGAGATGGTGAGGTTTCAGTCTATCTCTAGTTAAATGGCCTGACAGGACCCTCGTCACGGGATCTTGGGTGTGCCCTGCTACAAGGAACTTTTCCAGAAGAGCAGTATCCAGAGGCAGAGAAGCCACCTAATCATGACCTGCAGGATGTTTAGCAGGAATCTGTCATTCTCGCTCATGCCCAACATCTTTAACGAGTTTTTTGAATGCTCGTAACCCAAAGGCCATGGAACATCCCGCTGGCTTTTCACAAAAAGCGTATCGAGGAAACTGGCTCTCCATTTTGGGAAAAAAAAAGCTGTTATAGTCCTACTGTTCACAAAAATATTCCAGATGGATCAGGCACTAACATTAAAAAATTTCAACTATGAAAGCATTAGAAGGATATATAGGGGACTATGTTTATAACCTTGAAGAAGGAAGGCCTTCTTAAACCAGACACAACAACAACAACAAAGGTCTCAGAGAGGAAAATTATTTATGGTGCCTTTGATGTACTCCAATTTCCCAAACTTAAAAGATGAGCCAGAAAAAAAAAAAAAAAAATGAGCCAGGCTTAGAGAAAATGTCTGCCACGTAACAAAGGATTAGCATTCCGAAAATACAAAGAATAACCAACCAACTTTTTTTTTTTAAGATATGCTTTTTAATTGAGCAAAGGATATTAAGAGGCAACTCATGGACAGAAAAGAATAACAAAAAGGCCCAAGAGCTGCTTAGTAAAGAAAAAGATTAAAATAGTGAGCTAAGTTTTTTGCTTTATGAGATCGTCAAAAACATAGAAAGCAAACTTACAGTTACCAAAGTGGAAAGTGGGGGAATGAATTAGGAATTTGGGAACAGATACACACTGCTGCTGCTGAGTCGCTTCAGTCGTGTCCAACTCTGTGCGACCCCATAGACGGCAGCCCACCAGGCTCCCCCGTCCCTGGGATTCTCCAGGCAAGAACACTGGAGCGGGCTGCCATTTCCTTCTCCAATGTATGAAAGTGAAAGGTGAAAGTGAAGTCACTGAGTTGCGTCCAACTCTCCAAGACCCCATGGACTGCAGCCTACCAGGCTCCTCTGTCCACGGGATTTTCCAGGGAAGAGTACTGGAGTGGGGTGCCATTGCCTTCTCCTAAATATAAAATAACAAAGACCTACTGTATAGCACAAGAAACTACATTCAATATCTTGTAATAATCTATAATGAAAAGAATCTGAAAAATATATGTACATATATGTGTGTATACATGTGTGTATATGTGTGTACACACATGTGTATATGTGTACATATATGTGTGTGCATATGTGTGTATGTGTGTATATGTGTGTGTGTATATATGTGCGTGTGTATATATATGTGCATGTGTGTGTGTGTACATGTGTGTGGGTATATATGTGTGTGTGTGTATGTGTGTGTATATAAGTGTGTGTGTGTATATATGTGTGTATGTGTGTGTATATGTATGTGTATGTGTGTGTGTATATATATGTGTGTATATATGTGTGTGTGTGTGTGTATATATAAGTGTGTGTGTGTGTGTGTGTATCTTAACCACTTTTCTGTACACCTGAAACTAACAACTGTAAGTCAACTATACTTCAATTAATGTGTGTGTATACATGTGTACACACATGTGTATATGTGTACATATATGTGCGTGCATATGTGTGTATGTGTGTATATGTGTATATATGTGCGTGTGTATATATATGTGCGTGTGTGTGTGTACATGTGTGTGGGTATATATGTGTGTGTGTATATGTGTGTGTATATAAGTGTGTGTGTATGTGTGTGTATGTGTGTGTGTATATATGTGTGTATGTGTGTGTATATGTATGTGTGTGTGTGTATATGTGTGTGTATATATATGTGTGTGTATATATGTGTGTGTGTATGTGTGTGTATATAAGTGTGTGTGTATATGTGTGTGTATCTTAACCACTTTTCTGTACACCTGAAACTAACAACTGTAAGTCAACTATACTTCAATTTTTTAAAAAGTTTAAAAAATATTGTCAAAGAATTTAAAGGTCAACTTAATAAAGTGTTGACAAGTGTGTGACGTGTACCCGAGACCCCACTGGGGAGCAATTTGATGGTGTCCCATCACACAACCGCTTTGATCCAATGACTGTCCTTGTCTCTAGGGAAGAGCTGAATCCAACACACCTTCTCAGAGCTGTTGAGACGCTCTCTCTGTCTGTTCCCGGTGACAGCTTTCTTCTGCCAGGGGGAAGCTCTCCCCTCTTATCTGGCTTGAGTTACTGCCAGTTTGTTTTCATAAAGATCACTATCTTGGCCAGACACTGGAAAATAAGGGAGACGATGAATCTGGTTTTGATGAAAAGGAGACTTTAAATGGGGTGTTAGTATTACCCAAGGGACAGGAAAACTCAAACGGCCTTGCTTTACAGACCTCATGCCTCACTCGAAGGGAGGGATCAAACGCTACAGTCTCCTGCCTTCAAAGCCATCAGAGAAAAGGGACGCTTACGCGATGTGGTGCACAGGCCAGCTTGCAGCTGCCAGCGAAGGAACTCACCCGTGTGCCCTGGAAGCACATTTGCTTAAGAAAGTAGTCATTCAGAACCAGGCCTCCCGCCCTTCTGAGCTCCCCTTCAAGTCAAGTAATAAAGCTAGACCATATCTTATGAATGAAAAGTGAAAGTCACTCTTTGCGACCCCATGAACTACACAGTCCATGGAATTCTCCAGGCCAGAATACCAGAGTGGGTAGCTGCTCCCTTCTCCAGATCTTCCCAATCCAGGGATCGAACCCAGGTCTCCTGCATTGCAGATGGATTCTTTACTAGCTGAGCCACAAGGGAAACCCAAGAATACTGGGGTGGGTAGCCTATCCCTTCTCCAGCAGATCTTCCCAACCCAGGAATTGAACTGGGGTCTCCTGCACTGCAGGTGGATTCTTTACCAACTCAGCTATCAGGGAAGCCCTTATGCATAAAACCAGAATGTAATAGTGTGACCAGATTGGGGGCTCTGTAGGTGTAGAGTATGTGACCCAAGAATGTGATAGACACTCCCCCTTCTAGAAGCAGCCAAGACATGCTCAGTATCCTCAGGAGATCAATCATGAGGGGACCTACTGGTGCCCAAATGGACTGGGAGGCAAGGCTGTGTGTGTGTGTGTGTTTGTATGTGTGTGTGCTCAGTTGCTCAGGCATGTCTGACCCTCTGCGACCCCATGAACTGTGTAACCTGCCAGGCTCTTCTGTCCATGGGATTTCCCAGGCAAGAATACCAGAGTGGGTTGCTGTTCCCTTCTCCCAGGGATCTTCTAAACCCAGGGATCAAATCTGAGTCTCCTGCATCGCAGGCAGATTCTTTCCTGCTGAGCCACCGGAAGGGAAGCCTGGGAGGCTAGGCTACTTCTAGTTGAAATCTTTACAATGAGCCCAAAGCCATCTCTTTGCAAGTAAAGGCTTCAGATTACAAGGCAAGGAGGATCTTTCCTATTCAGATCCTTCTCAAATATTTTATAATGCTTTCTCTCCTTTACATTACACCATAACCCACCCCTTAAGGTTCAAGAACCCTTAAGGAAATCTAAAGGTAAAAGGAGTCTTTTGTTCTCTATAAAATCTGCGTCTCTAGCGTCCTTCCCTAGTGGAAAGTCTGCCTTAGTCTGTCAGCAGATGCAGTAAGTTCATTTTATAATACAACCGCTAAAAGAAAGCGAGTTAGAGGAAGCAACATGCTTCAAGTCACCCTGTTTCCACAAGGAATTGGGCTGGTCATGCTCTTCTGAAACCTTCCAGTAACTCAAAGTAGGTACATCTACCCTTTACAGATGAGGAAACACACTGTATAAGGTTAACTTGGTCAAGGTCATATAGCCAGTAAATGGCCAAATTAATATCTAAGCCAAGTCCCTCTAACCAGGAGGATCTTAACCTGAGATCCACATCGGCTTCTCTCTAGAGACTGGGACAGGAAAATAATTACATTTCACTTTTTGTCCACTTCTACTTGAAATTTAATATTTTCCTTCAGTTATGAATTATGGTGGGCTGCCGTCTATGGGGTCGCACAGAGCTGTCTCTTATACACATCTCCTCCCACCCTCCCGGTCACTTACTCACATACACACACACACACACACACACACACAGCCCCCTCTGTACACTGGGGAAAGGATGGGACTTTCACCTTCTGGCCTCACAGAGGGGTTTTCAACAAGACCAGCTGGCGAGTTTCATAGAAGTCATCTGCCCACGGCGAGGGGCCACGTGAGCTGCTGTCTGCCTCTTTCCCTGGGCACCTGGGCCATGAGAGGCGGGGGCTGATGGTCCTTGCGGCCAGCGAGGGAAAGAAAGTTCTGCCAGCATTAGGATGGCTTATCCTCTCAGTCTGCCGGAGCAGAAGGATAGGCGTTCTCATGGGCCAAAGTAATGAGCAAGAATTACTCAAGAATGAGCAAGAAGGAGCCCGTTGGGAGCTTGTCACTTCAGACCTCTAGGCCTGTCTGGAGTGGCAACCTGACCTCAGGAGGCAGAACTGGCTCCCATGGGCCAGGAGGAAGTAAGGGACAGGCCCCAGTGGGCACCCCCGAGAGCCAGCTTTAACTCCCCACCAGGCCTAGACTACGGTGACCCTCGCATCACACAAAGATTGTCCTGTCCCCTTGGCCATCTTCCCACCCCACTCCCAGGAGCTGTGGCAAAAGAAAGCTGCTCGTCAGCGTTCTCCGAGACCTTTAAATGGGAAAAAAGCAACTTTGATTACAATCCACATGGATTTAGTACGTAAAGAAATGCTTCGTGAACAATTATTTATGTAAATACATACAAAATAGTTTAGAAAACAAACAAAAAAAAATTAATAACAATGGGACTTCCCTGGGGGCCAATGGTCAAGAGTCCATGCTGCCAATCCAGGGGCCTGGGTTTGATCCCCGGAGAAGATCCCCTGGAGAAGGGAATGGCTACCCACTCCAGTATTCTTGCCTGGAGAATTCCACAGAGAGAGAAGCCTGGCAGTCCCAGTCCATGGGGTCACAAAGAGTTGGACACCACTGAGTGACTAACACTTTTCAATTATGAATAAAAGCAACCAACCACAATAGTTGTTGGCAGAACCTGACTTTGTCACCAATAAATATATTTTCCATACAGTTGCTGTCAATTTAAAAATATTATTTATGCTCATCATAACTTAAAAATTACAGTGGTCATTAGACCTTAGAGTTTTTTTGTACATTAGTAAAGAAGCACATGCTACCCTATCACACATTTCTTTTCTCAGATATTTTCATAACTGCTTTTCAATATAGTTGGCTTCCTCTGCAGTCCTATGTGTCTTGTGTAAAACAATTATGATAGGACTTCCATAGACTTCGATAGACTTCTCTGACTGCTAAAGGAGCTCCTGGCAGACAGAAACCCCAAGAACTACTTCTCTTATCCCAGAGCCTAAATCTCTCTTAATTTTCCTACCCAGCCTGCCTCACATGCTTTTCTTCTCTGATTCTCTCCCTTCCCAGACTNGTTCTGGTCATCAGGACACAAGGGCACTTCTGAGCTCTTTGTAAATGTCCAAGTGCGATTCTTTGGCTTTCTCTGCCACAGGCTTCTACTCGAGTGAATTCTGCACCTGGGGTGTGCACGCCAACTGTGGGCCTCAAACTCT
The DNA here is from genome assembly GCA_006410675.1 of Oreotragus oreotragus. NCBI lineage: Eukaryota > Metazoa > Chordata > Mammalia > Artiodactyla > Bovidae > Oreotragus > Oreotragus oreotragus. The sequence goes on from SJYX01001730.1 coordinate 66,671, forward strand.
GATTCTTCTCAAAGCAGACAAGAGCCACAGCTCGTTACTCTGTTTTCTTAATTTTATTTTAAGAAATCCTTTTTGTGGTTTCCTCTGGCAGTGAGAATAGGAAGAAATAGGACTTCATCAGAGAAACGAAGAAAACTGAGATATACATCCAGAAATAAACCAACACTGGAGAATGAAGAACCCCAAAGTGGTGAATGAAAAAGAAAACCAGAAGAACTTGACGTTGTTAGGTAAAGGGTGCGCCAATGTGGGGAGTGTGTCTGTGTGCATATGCATGCAAATACACATATTTGTGTACATACACAATTTGTTTTGAAATAGGAGAAACCAAGTACTAAACCACAGCCTGTGAAATCTAACAAAACCAGTATTTTGGTTATAGACCAAATATCTTAGCAAAGTTGATAATCACTTTGAAGAAACCAGCTGAGAAACTCATCAGCTTTGACAACAACTTTTGAAAATGAATGAATTATCAGTCACCAAGAAAACAGTGAATGAAGTAACCATTCACTCTACTGCAAACCTATAGCAGCCTGTATTCTGTACCATTTCTCTCCTACATTATATGTTATACACTGGAAATGGGTGTATCACAGCCTGTGGGGCAAGGAAAGTTTTTATATTTTCAAATGGGTGGAAAACTTCGAACAAAGAGCAATATTTCATGATATTTAGTTTATATGAAAATCAAATTTGTGTCCATAAATAAAGTTTGATTGGAACCCTGCTGCATGCATTTGCTTTCGTACTGTCTGTAAGTGCTTTCATGCTACTGGGCGGAGTTGAGTCATTTCAACAGAGACCCAGTGGCCCTCAAAATCCTCCAACCCTTCACTGGAAAGGTATGCAGCCTGTGCCCTAGACCAAGTGAACTCTCTGTCCTCCATATGCCCTAGGCAAACATCATGGCTGACAGTTGCAAAGGACTGCCATCCAGCTCCTTCCAGGTTTGCGTGATTATCAGCTGCTCACAGATGGCAAACTCTTCTGTACTAGCCCATCAATTAGTGTGTATTCAACCAGATTTCCCCAAGCTCACACCACTTCAAAACACCCCTTGACATCATCCATGGGACAAAGATGGTCCTAATAAATACACAGCTGTCAGCTCATAAAAACAGTCATCAATGTTAAAAGGACAATCAGCAGTTACCTTAGGAATTAATCCCCCTCAGTATCTACTGGTTTAGCGTATTATGAATTTCATATTAAATCATACTTTGAAAATAAGGATTTTGTACCTATACATATTACTCTGTATTATTCTGTATACTGTACAGTTCCATGTAAAAATTATTCAGTTAATTTAGTTTGAAAACTAATTATCTGCAGCAACCCTTATTCATGTGTAAATTGTTGGCCAAATTAGCTTCAGGAACAACAAAATAAAGAAACTAATCAGACATCAGTCATACTTGGCTTTTAAGATTCTAATTTCTCCTTGCTAAATCACTTCAGTCGTGTCTGACTCTGTGCGACTCCACAGACTGCAGCCCACCAGGCTCCCCCGTCCCTGGGATTCTCTAGGCAAGAACACTGGAGTGGGTTGCCATTTCCTTCTCCAATGCATGAGAGTGAAAAGTCAAAGTGAAGTCGCTCAGTCGTGTCCGACTCTTAGCGACCCCATGGACTGCAGCCCACCAGGCTCCTCTTAGTATCACTCAATACTCCTACCTGCCATCTCGAAACTTCCTCTCCCTGCTCTGAGAAGCCCGCATTCTTTCAGCTCAGTGATTCCATTCATTTGGTCCTTGCATATCACTGGATCCATCCCCAGTTACATCTTGGGCAATTCTGTTCCCTAGACTCCTGAAGGTTCTCTGCTTGTGTCTAAATTACCTTGCCTTTGCTTCTCCAGCAAATCAAATCTGACCTTGAGAATGTCACTGCCCAGTTTTCACTCCCAAGTCTGCAGATCAGGCCTTCCATTTTTAAAAGCAAAGAATCTTCTATAGAGGAAACTGAAGAGCAAAACCACGGCACAGCATCCCTTGAGTCTAGAGAGCGTAAGCCAGGGTCTTGGAGTTGCTTCAGACACATTATCCTGGCCATCCACAGCCCTACAACAACCTTCTGGAAACCTTGCCCAAGGAGAAGAACGTGCCGAGCAGCTGGCAGACACTCCAGCTGCCCAGAAGACAGGAGTCTCACTGTGAATGAATGGGCAATCATTAACTTGAGCTTGATTTTTATGAATCAGTTCCCTGAGCCTAGATCAATGCTAAATACAGTAGGGAAAAACTGAGTTTCTGGTTCTGTAAAACTGATACACTTAATGCTGGTGACCACATCAAGGCTCCATTGCCTCCTACAGAATGTCTAACTTGTGGCATCTTTTGTCTGTTTCTAAATACTTTGTGAGCACTTACTGGTGAGTTGCTAGGAATTGTTATACATAAAGCAAGTAGAGCAGAGTCCACTCTGTTGAGGAGTTTTAACTTGCAGGGAAAACAATAAGTAAAAAAACCCAAGACCAATATCACACCAAATCTACCAAATAATCCCAACGTGTGGGAGAAACAGTGAGAGGAGGATACAAGCATGCTGGTGAAGGATGTGGGCCAAGATCTTATGTCTCCAGGCAGGAAGAAGAAACGCAGAACCAAGTCTGGGAGAATGGACAGAATTTGGCTGAGAGAGAATCCCCCAAGTGAAAGCAGAGGAAGGAACAAGGGATACCTGACAATTAAAAAAGACAAAAACCACATTTTGAGGCCAGTGATCCACGCTGGTGGTCAGAGAACAAGGTGACTTAAGATAAAAGGGCTTCACCTGAGGCCAGTGAACCTGAGACTTGATAGGGAAGCAAACGGAAGGTTTTTAAACAAGAGAATGACATAATGGAAGCAGCCTTTAAGGAATACACTATCTTCCTTCTGACTGGACAGGTTTCGACCAGGAGAAAAACCATGGGACGAGGAGGTGAGTTGGCAAGCTGCTACAAGATAAAGCACGAGCTTAGGTGCCCTGAAGTTTAGAGTAACACGAGACAAGAGTAAAACACTGCCAGCAGCCAGGATGTGACCTGTAGTGAATACAGATAAGCTACTTCCCTCCTCCCCTTGCCCATGATGCTACCTACCCACAGGCAGCCAGAAAACTGGTTAACAACAATGAATGGCCACAATGGTCAATGCACAGAAGCCTCCTAGGGTTCTCTTTATACCTTCAGAGGCTAACGTGAAAATCAGGGAGTTTGGCTTGATGATTTAATAAATTACTCTACGCTGAAAATTAGTAGCCTATGGACAGTGCACTTGCCAATCGCCTATAAATAGCAAACCTTGTGTTTCTCATCATCCCAGGCAAAGCGGACAGTGTTTGCTGTTTCCACCTCACTCCTGCTTCTGCATCAGGAAAGTCACAGAGAGGTGGACTGTGGGTGCCCAGGGGGAGCAGGGTCCACGGCGGGGTGGGGAGGGCTTCCCCGGCTCTCCTGATCCCAGCCGCCCCCAGGAGGCAGGATGCGCCTGTGAGACAAGCAAGCACACACCTTCTCAGAGCTGTTGAGACGCTCTCTCTGTCTGTTCCCGGTGACAGCTTTCTTCTGCCAGGGGGAAGCTCTCCCCTCTTATCTGGCTTGAGTTACTGCCAGTTTGTTTTCATAAAGATCACTATCTTGGCCAGACACTGGAAAATAAGGGAGACGATGAATCTGGTTTTGATGAAAAGGAGACTTTAAATGGGGTGTTAGTATTACCCAAGGGACAGGAAAACTCAAACGGCCTTGCTTTACAGACCTCATGCCTCACTCGAAGGGAGGGATCAAACGCTACAGTCTCCTGCCTTCAAAGCCATCAGAGAAAAGGGACGCTTACGCGATGTGGTGCACAGGCCAGCTTGCAGCTGCCAGCGAAGGAACTCACCCGTGTGCCCTGGAAGCACATTTGCTTAAGAAAGTAGTCATTCAGAACCAGGCCTCCCGCCCTTCTGAGCTCCCCTTCAAGTCAAGTAATAAAGCTAGACCATATCTTATGAATGAAAAGTGAAAGTCACTCTTTGCGACCCCATGAACTACACAGTCCATGGAATTCTCCAGGCCAGAATACCAGAGTGGGTAGCTGCTCCCTTCTCCAGATCTTCCCAATCCAGGGATCGAACCCAGGTCTCCTGCATTGCAGATGGATTCTTTACTAGCTGAGCCACAAGGGAAACCCAAGAATACTGGGGTGGGTAGCCTATCCCTTCTCCAGCAGATCTTCCCAACCCAGGAATTGAACTGGGGTCTCCTGCACTGCAGGTGGATTCTTTACCAACTCAGCTATCAGGGAAGCCCTTATGCATAAAACCAGAATGTAATAGTGTGACCAGATTGGGGGCTCTGTAGGTGTAGAGTATGTGACCCAAGAATGTGATAGACACTCCCCCTTCTAGAAGCAGCCAAGACATGCTCAGTATCCTCAGGAGATCAATCATGAGGGGACCTACTGGTGCCCAAATGGACTGGGAGGCAAGGCTGTGTGTGTGTGTGTGTTTGTATGTGTGTGTGCTCAGTTGCTCAGGCATGTCTGACCCTCTGCGACCCCATGAACTGTGTAACCTGCCAGGCTCTTCTGTCCATGGGATTTCCCAGGCAAGAATACCAGAGTGGGTTGCTGTTCCCTTCTCCCAGGGATCTTCTAAACCCAGGGATCAAATCTGAGTCTCCTGCATCGCAGGCAGATTCTTTCCTGCTGAGCCACCGGAAGGGAAGCCTGGGAGGCTAGGCTACTTCTAGTTGAAATCTTTACAATGAGCCCAAAGCCATCTCTTTGCAAGTAAAGGCTTCAGATTACAAGGCAAGGAGGATCTTTCCTATTCAGATCCTTCTCAAATATTTTATAATGCTTTCTCTCCTTTACATTACACCATAACCCACCCCTTAAGGTTCAAGAACCCTTAAGGAAATCTAAAGGTAAAAGGAGTCTTTTGTTCTCTATAAAATCTGCGTCTCTAGCGTCCTTCCCTAGTGGAAAGTCTGCCTTAGTCTGTCAGCAGATGCAGTAAGTTCATTTTATAATACAACCGCTAAAAGAAAGCGAGTTAGAGGAAGCAACATGCTTCAAGTCACCCTGTTTCCACAAGGAATTGGGCTGGTCATGCTCTTCTGAAACCTTCCAGTAACTCAAAGTAGGTACATCTACCCTTTACAGATGAGGAAACACACTGTATAAGGTTAACTTGGTCAAGGTCATATAGCCAGTAAATGGCCAAATTAATATCTAAGCCAAGTCCCTCTAACCAGGAGGATCTTAACCTGAGATCCACATCGGCTTCTCTCTAGAGACTGGGACAGGAAAATAATTACATTTCACTTTTTGTCCACTTCTACTTGAAATTTAATATTTTCCTTCAGTTATGAATTATGGTGGGCTGCCGTCTATGGGGTCGCACAGAGTCGGACACGACTGAAGTGACTTAGCAGCAGCAGCTGTTGGTTCAGATGGTGAAGAATCTGCCTGCAACGCAGGAGACCTGGGTTCAATCCCTGGGTTGGGAAGATCCCCTGGAGAAGGGAATGGCTACCCACTCCAGTATTCTTGCCTGGAGAATTCCACAGAGAGAGAAGCCTGGCAGTCCCAGTCCATGGGGTCACAAAGAGTTGGACACCACTGAGTGACTAACACTTTTCAATTATGAATAAAAGCAACCAACCACAATAGTTGTTGGCAGAACCTGACTTTGTCACCAATAAATATATTTTCCATACAGTTGCTGTCAATTTAAAAATATTATTTATGCTCATCATAACTTAAAAATTACAGTGGTCATTAGACCTTAGAGTTTTTTTGTACATTAGTAAAGAAGCACATGCTACCCTATCACACATTTCTTTTCTCAGATATTTTCATAACTGCTTTTCAATATAGTTGGCTTCCTCTGCAGTCCTATGTGTCTTATGTAAAACAATTATGATAGGACTTCCATAGACTTCGATAGACTTCTCTGACTGCTAAAGGAGCTCCTGGCAGACAGAAACCCCAAGAACTACTTCTCTTATCCCAGAGCCTAAATCCGTCTTAATTTTCCTACCCAGCCTGCCTCACATGCTTTTCTTCTCTGATTCTCTCCCTTCCCAGACTATCTTAAAATGCTCACCACCACCCCGTATCACACGTAGAATTCTTTTAAAAAAATCTTTCATTGAAGATTCCACCACTAAATCAACTAAGACACTGTCTGCTATTAAGGAGTACGTATATTTATAAATTTTCATGGCTCCAAATTTTTAGTCTCAAATCAACTTTAAGTATGATGGGCCAAAAGCCAACGTATCATTCGCCTGACATGAAGAATGACACATGTATCAGAAATCCTAAAATTGCCTAACAATTGCCTGCTAGCACGAAACCATTTCCATTAGCAAACAATGAAACAATTGGTTAAAACAAAGGGAAAAAAGCAGTCTTATGAAACAACAGTAAACGAATCCAGAGATGGCTATTAGACTGCCGCCAAGATTCTCTGAGGATCAGGTAACATTTCTCTCATACTAGAAAATGCAAAGAAAGACACAGTTCTCCCCCAGATCCAGACTTCGGGGCAGTTTCACGGGAATGCGCTTAAACAAGATGCCAGACTCACACGCATAATGGACAGGCATGGGTTTCCTCAATGAAAATGAGGCACAGGAAGTGAGCGCTTCCTCACTGAGTATGCTGGCACGGGGCATGCATTTGAGATAGGCTGGTGTGCAATCACAGGACGGCATCGTCCTGATGTTACCACAAGACCTGAGAAGATGAGGCAAAAAGAATAACTAATGTATCTCACACTTTTAATAGTGAGTCTTATACTGTAAAACTGTCCCTACCTCTCCAGCGAGGCCATTTCTGTTAACTGTCTTTTCAAGTGAATTTTCCATTCAATACCCACAAGAATGTAAGTGCCACGGCTATAAGGGTAAAGAATCTTTTTAATATAAAGTATTTCATAGCTGATTCAACTGGGCCATGATATCATATCTTCCTCTAGCTAGCTGAACTGCGTTTTCCAATTGTTAACAAAGAGATTCTTTGTGGTTCTGCGTTAAAAGCAGAGTGAGAAATCATGGCCTCTTTTCTGCCCAGACACATGGGCTTGACTGGTCAACACCGCCTTCATTTCTGCTTTTCCATAATCACAGAGCTGTAGTTTGTATGTCATCGGATTGGTATTAATCAATTCCCCCAAATAGGGTGCCTTTGGAGAACAGAAGCCCTCTCAGGAGCCCTGGATTATTATGAAAAGATTTACAAATTAGCCCAACTTCTGTGAATTTTTTTAAAAAATGTTTAGGACACATAGTATAGATAATAAAGTCACAGTTATTCAGGTACAGACCGGGAGGCAGGCTTTTAGCTAAGGTGCTTTTATTTTATCCAATTCCAAAGACCGATTCCCTACATTATCAAGGCCAGAATTCTGCTGGACTCCCAGGTGAACCTGAAAGTGGGCTGTCCTGTGCCTTACCCTCCACCCCAGTAAGTGACCCCAAAAGGCCCACACCTACCTCAGAGCTGTGCCCCCTGATTTATAGATTCCTAAAATGATAGGATGGTGTGCAGGTTCTTGCTTGAGTTAAAGATTTCTAAAAACTATACGTAAAAAATCACTAAGCAAAAGGCACTCAGATCTATCTAATCTTGTCTGCCTCAAAAAGCAGGTAAATAGGCACACTGTAGGTATAATCACCTGAATCAGGATGTATGTAACAAGTCTCTAAAACTCTGAATCTTTGCCCCAACTTTGTTTGCTCCTAATTATCCCAATTTAAGCCAATTAAAAGAAATGCAGTTACTAAGCAGGAGCTCTCCACTATTTAATAGATGAACATTTTTGTCTTCAAAGCACTTTAGAAAAAGTAGGTTCTGGACTAGACTGCTGGTGACTCTCCCACTCTATTCAGGGCTTGGTGATGAAAGCTGAGCTATTATTGCAGAGCTGATTGGACAGTAAGTGATTAGAAACTCCTTCTATGTATTATACTTGCAACAAGCTACAGTTTCATCTCTTTTTCAGCTGTGTCTAGTCTATTTGACATCTGCAGACAAAAAGTGTATGCTTTTTAGAAAGATGTGCACATTGTCTATTTCAAGACAGGTAGCAAACATTTGATGTAAGATCTCAAATGAGCAGAGCACAGAGTATGGTTCAAATATCTCTTCCTTTTAAAATTAATACTGAAAGGAAATTCATGAGTTTGCTAATTGCATTTCTTCTCCTTTTGATATCAGGGTATTACACAGTTCTCAGAAAGGTATGCAGTTTACGATGGGGATGGATGGTAGTAAGAAAAAAGTGGCACCATTTCTGTACGTTGGATGTAAATAGGAACCAAAAAACAGAAAACCTCAAGGTCAGAAAGGAACTTAAAAGGTCACTTATTCCCCAAATTCCTGTTTCCTGACTAAACAAAGACTCAGATACGTTAAATGCCTTATTCAAGGCCAGTTTACTGCTATCCAAGGCACTAGGAACACAGATTTTCTTGGTTAATGACTGAGCTTTCCATTCTACCCTATATCAATGCTCTATCAAGGGATACAGGAATCAGTCTTTCAGTCAGTGACAAACATTTTAGAACGAACCACAGGTTTACCTTGCAAATTCCTTCTGAATACTGCTGAATTCTTTCCCCTACATCCAAACTAAGGCTGCTTTCAACCTGCAAAATTTAGCATAACATTCTTGTTATGCTAAGACTAAGTCAAAACGAACCAGTTCAAACACCCTCCTACTGGCACCTGAGACTGACTTTTAAAGTATTGCTGTTCAGTCACTAAGTTATGTCTGACTCTTTGCATCCCCATGAACTGCAGCATGCCAGGCCTCCCTGTCCTTCACTGTCTCCCTGAGTTTGCTTAAACTCGTGTCCATTGAATCATCCAACCATCCACGCCATCAAACCATCTGTTAAATTTCAAAGGTTCTATCCCATCTTGCGTTGACGAAAGGAGAGAGTAGAACACAACAGGCCACAGCCTTCTCTCTTCCCTCCGTGTTTGCGAGAGGAAGCTCCAAAGTGGAGAAGCTCCCATTCCCATTAACGGCCCAAGATGCCTGGGAACAAACCCATGCCATCCCATGGGAGAATGATGTCATTGTAAACATGTAACATCAGGGAGATTCAGTCAGCTGTGTTTTTAAAAATCATCAATTCTTTTGAGTGACTCAGACAAGATAAACCATTTCAGAGTGCTCCCCAAACCAACAGCCTTCGTAATTCCTGGAACTTGTTAGAAATGTAAATTCTCCAGCACACCCCAGACTTACTGAAACATAAACTCTGGGGGTGGGACACAAGAATCTGCATTTCAATAAGCTCTCCAGGTGATTCTGAAGCAATGTTTGAGTAAACTGAATCGGAACATTCCGAATGCTCCACTGACTCGTGCTGACGGCCTGATGCCCCTGGCACACAGACAGGCGTATGATGCCTTTAGTCCTCAGTGCCTCTCTCTACAGGGGCTCTGAAACTTGTGCAAAGCATCAAGCTTATCCGTTACATCATTTTCTGGCAACTATCTATGGCAGACGCTGCCTAAAAATGAGTCATTTTCCAAAAGTATGGAGGAGTCTTATGAAGACAGAATTTATGACTCAGTTTTCTATTGTTTAAGTGGACAACTAGTCCCAACCATTACAAATTAGATTTTGCCTGCTTTTCCCCAAAGATAGAAACTGCAACATTAAATGAAGAGGAGTGAAATAGGATATAGTGACATAAGCTCACTGTCTGCTATGTTGTGACTTACGAGAAGTGGGCTTGATTGATACAATTGGTTACACACGGGCTCTGCACTATTGAAGGGGACATTCTATCGTTAAGGGCTCAGGTCCAGCACTAAGTAAGATGGAAATCTGGACTAACAACCGAATCTCCTGGTGTTACTACTGTAGCAAAGGAAAACTGGATTAAAATATTTATTAGTAAGAAAGATTAAAAAATGCCTGAAAAAAGGGCATCAGAATCAATGAATGCTTCTACTTTAAAAATAGGTAAGAACAGCAAAACATTGAGGAAAGAACCCAAAGATGACCTAGATAAATGGATAGAGACTTTTCATGTTCAGAGACTGGAAGACTTAATATAGTCAAGATGTCAATTATCAAACTGATCTATTGATCTAACATAAGCCCCATCAAAATTTCAGGATTTTTTAGACGTATAGATAAGCCAAATAATAAACTTTATATGGCAAGGCAAAGGGGTTAAGTAGTAAAACAATTTTGAAAAAAAAAAAGAAAGAAAGCAAGCTAGGGGACTCAGATTACCCAATGTCAAGACTTTCTGTAATATTAGCGGAAGGATAGACACACAGATTAATGAAACTGAGTATAATTCAGAAGTAAAGGCACGTGAATAGGATCAGCTGAGTTTTGACAGAAGCACATAGGCAATTCAATGGGAAAAGGGTAGCCTTCCCAACACATGGTGGTAGAACAACTGGAAATCCACAACCAAAAAATGAACCTCAACATGAACTTCAATTTTATACAAAGATCAACTCAAAATGTATCACAGACTTAAAACATCAAAGTATAAAACTATTAGGAAAAAAAACACAAAGAGCCATCTCTGTGACCTCGGGTTAGGCAAAAGGTAGGAAATGATTCCATTTTAGGTAGGAAGCTGAAACACAAACGTAACAGGAGAAAAATTAATAAACTGGACTTCATCAAAATTAAAAACTTTATGACTCTGTTAAAGAGGGTGGAAAGATAAGCTACTGACTGAAAAAACTGGGTTGATCATACGTCCAACAAAGAACTGTATCAAAATGTACAAAGGAGTCACAAAACAAAGCAAGAAGAAGCCTAATGGTTAACATGGGCAAAAGATACTGAACCAAAGAGCATGTAATAAGATTAGCCGTCAGAAAACACATAATAATAAACCACGTCAACTTACTACCACTCAACCATCTGAATGGCTGAAACAAAAGCACAACAAAACAACAAGAAAATTGACAATATCAAGGAAGAGGCAGCAGAACTAGAATTGTCATACATTGCTGGTGGGGATGCAAAAAGGTACACCCTGGAAAATCATGTAGCAGCTGCTTTCCATACGACCCAGCAATCTCACTCTTACATGCTGTTATAATCATAGAGAAATAAAAAGCTTACATTCACACACAACTCTGTACACGAGTGTTTATAGCAGCACTATTCCTAATCCCAACAACCAAAGATGTGTCTCACGTGTCCCCCAGACTGTGGTACCTCCCTACAGTGGAGCACTTCTCAGCAACAAAAGGCATGAGCCATCATTACGTNTGATTCTTCCTGCTTTAGTTCCTTCTTCGAACTCACCAGTGTTCTCCCCATTTCCATTTCAAAGTCCTGGGAAAGACTCAAGTCTTGCATCCTCATTTAAGCAGAGCTGAAGGCAGTGGCCAGAAGGCCTCTGACCTCATAGACGAGCAGCCCTGGGTCAGCTGGGTCAGACCTCGTTAGGGACTGGAGGGTGTCGCACATGATTTGGACACAGCTGCCTGTGCCTGAGGAATTTCCCAAGGTCACTTCTCAGAGGGCTGTGGTCAGAATTCGATCGGAACACGGCTTCTTGAGGGTGAGGCTGGCGTCCTGAAGTTTCACCTGCTTGAAAGTATGAGGCTTACATAACTGGTGTGTTTGACCTAGTTGATCATCACTGAAGATTTTCCACTGGGGCTCCTTTCATCATACTTGGATAAAGAATTTTAAAGCTTGCCCTCTGATAGCTTGTCTGATGACTTAGCAACTGGAAAGGTAAAGTTTGCCCAGACTTTCAGTCTCAGAGATGGTCTCTCTCATGAGACTGATTATTGTGCAAACCTTGAAAGAGGAAGTCATTGTCTTCATCTCTGTTTTCTCAGCACTTAGGACTTAGTGCGTCTGACATGTGGGAATTTTCTAGTAAATTTTGAGACTTAACAGATGGTCTTGCACATGGAAGAGATGATTGGTAAATCTGAAAATTCAAACATCATCAAAAGGCAAATGCCGTTAACTTCTGTTTTATCTCAAGTCAGGAGAGCTGTTATCTTAGGCTTCAGTCCTCCACCACCTTGATATTTATGAGGTTGTTTTTTTAAGAAAAAAAAATTTTTTTTTTCAATCTGAACATCAATTTTGAAAGAAAAGATAGAGTGGAGAGAAAATTGCAACATGTAAGTCAAGTACTAAGCTCCTTAATATATAAAGAGCCTTTTTCAAAGAAGTAAATAAGGAAAGAACATTCACTTGTAGCATTCTTTGGGGCCTACTTTAATAGATATTTCACATTCTAAAAAAACATGAGCATGAAACATTTTTAAACTCATTAATCAAAGAAAGGCAGCTTATAACTTACCTTATCAGACTGACAAAAATTAAAACATTCATCACCACTTCTAGGCGTAAGGGAAACAGGCATTCATATCTTTTATGTGGGAGTATAAATAATATTTAATCTGTTGGGAGGATGATTTAACAACAGATATTTTTGTGAGTTAGCAAATTCCTTCACAAGAATGTTTATTGCCACATTGTTTGCAAAAGTGAGAAAGTTTAAGCAACCTACATGACTTGGAATAAGTGACTGTTAAGTGTTGTAAACAGAAATGATGAATCTTGGGGTTTTGGGTCATTAAAAATTTGTGGAGTTTGATGATATTATGTAATGAAATAGAATCATGTCAAATAATATCTTTAGTATATGATGTTGTATTCGGGAAAAATGTCTATGAATTTTCTTAATTATATGTATTGCTGGATCAGAAGTTACAGTTCTTCTTCATACTTGCCAAAATTTCTTAAATTTATATAATAAGCCAATAACATTTCCATAATTGGAATAACTATTTAGTACAAAGCGCGGTATATAGAAGTGAGAGGAAGTCTTAGTTACTTAATAGAATATCCGTCACTATAATGCCTTGCTGGTAACTTTTCTTTTGAAGGTCCTTCCCAGTGATTGAACAAGGGAAAGCAGTTTGATTAAATGCTTTAGTGTTAACATATACTATTTTGCAGGTTATTAAAACAGAAACAAACAGAGACGGCATGGAGCAGTAGGAGCAAGAACATTTCAGTGAGATGGTCCTGGGTTGGCTTCATGGCTGCTGCTGTGGAACCTTGGGTGTTGAACCTGCAGTTTCCTCACCTGTGAAATGAGTATATTCACAGTGCCTGTCCTTACAGGCCCGCTGTGGGGATCCTGAGGGTCGTGTGTACACGGCACTTAGCACCACGTGTGACTCAGTGCACAGGGTGGCTCTTCTTAGGAGGAGAACCCTCTCAGGAGGGGCATAGCGTTTCCTTCAAGAGAACCAAACTTGAAAACCGTTAATTAGAAGGTGCTGCTCACTGTAGAAAGAATGACTGTTGTGACGGTATATTCGGTTTTTATTACCTAAACTTAGCAGCTTAAAATAACACTTGTTTAAGCTATGATTTTCCAGTAGTCATGTATGGATGTGAGAGTTGGACCATAAAGAAGGCTGAGTGCCAGAGAATCAATGCTTTTGAACTGTAGTGCTGGAGAAGACTCATGAGAGTCCCTTAGACTGCAAGGAGATCCAACCAGTGCACCCTAAAGGAGGTCAGTCCTGAATATTCATTGAAAGGACTGATGTTAAAGCTGAAGCTCCAGTACTTTGGCCACCTGATGCGAACAGCTGCTGCTGCTAAGTCACTTCAGTCGTGTCCAACTCTGTGCGACCCCAGAGATGGCAGCCTACCAGGCTCTTCTGTCCCTGGGATTCTCCAGGCAAGAACACCGGAGTGGGTTGCCATTTCCTTCTCCAATGCATGAGAGTGAAAAGTGAAAGTAAAGTTGCTCAGTCGTGTCCGACTTTGCGATCCCATGGACTGCAGCCCACCAGGCTCCTCCATCCATGGCATTTTTCAAGCAAGAATACTGGAGTGGGGTGCCACTGCCTTCTCCGGATGCAAACAGCTAACTCATTGGAAAAGACCCTGATGCTGGGAAAGATTGAAGGCAATAGAAGAAGAGGACAAGATGGTTAGATAATATCACTGACTCAGTGGACATGAGTCTGAGTGAACTCCGGGAGATGGTGATGGACAGGGAAGCCTGGCCTGCTGCAGTCCACAGGGTCACAAAGAGTCGGACACGACTGAGCGACTGCACACCAGATCATCTAACAGTTTCTGTGGGTCTGAAGTCCAGGCATGGTTTACCTGGGTACTGAGGGATTCTGGAAGCTGCCATCACGATGGTGACTGGGGCTGGTTCTCAGCTGGAGGCCCAGCTTGGGAAACATCTGCTTCCCTGCTCGCGTGGTGGTTGTCAGTGGTCAGTGTCCGCGGGGTTCACGGCAGTTTGCTGCTTTAAAGCCAACAGGTGGGGAGAGGAAAGAAGAGAACCCAAACCTGCTCGCAAGACGCAGTCTTCCATAATGCAGTGCAGTCTCGAAGGTGACTGTCCCCCTTTGGCATATCCAGGGGTTAGAAGCCAATCCCAGGTCCTGCCTGTGCTCATGCGGAGATTAAGCATCGAAAGCATGAACACCGTGAGCGGGGATCACGTGGAGGGGGTCTGTCGGCCCCAAACGGTGTTCACATTCCAAACTCAGGGGCCAATTACTGTTAATATTTTAGGAGGTGATTTGGTTGAGAAAAGCGCTGGTTTATAGCTTAATATGGAGAAGGCAATGGCAACCCACTCCAGTTCTCTTGCCTGGAAAATCCCATGGACGGAGGAGCTTGGTAGGCTGCGACTTCACTTTTCGCTTTTCACTTCCATGCATTGGAGAAGGAAATGGCAACCCACTCCAGTTCTCTTGCCTGGAGAATCCCAGGGACGGGGGAGCCTGGTGGGCTGCTGTCTACGGGATCGCACAGTCAGACACGACTGAAGCGACTTAGCAGCAGCAGCAGCAGCATAGCTTAATAACACAGATTGGAAAGCAAGGTGAGGTGATATTGTGTTTCTTTAATGTTAACTGGGAAAGGCCCGAAGGCTGTCTTTGGCACTTTGGAGCTTGAGAACATAGCTCTCTTCCTTGTAAACCTGGTTATCTGAGATCATCCAACTTGGGGAGCTTTTCAGGGACTCAAGACTCACTTTTCTGTAAGTAATGGGTAATGAAAATATCCCTTCAACGGTGATTCTTCCCTCCATCTCTTCTAAAATGTAGTACTGCTTTCTTTTATTATTTGTGCCGTCTTCATGAGAAGTACTCATCTCAGTGAAAATAAACAGGGCTTTGTCTCACCCAGTTTCATTGCTGAGCTTTAAATTTTCATTTGTTCTCTAGACTGAAAAATGCCATTTGTTTTGTTTTAACTTCTCAACTATTTCGTATGAGAAGTGTGGCACTCCGTGTCCTCTGCCAAGCCCCCCGCCTTACACTCACTCAGAGTTATTGTGACTAGTCAGCTCTCCTCTGAATAGAAACATGATGATAAATATTGCTAAGAATTCTCTGGGTATCATAAAAGCCCTTAGGCTAATGAGATTGCTGTTTGAGATGATTATAGTCAAATGCAATGCTGTGACGTTTTGGAGGTACACTTGTAATCCAGAAGATGGGGAGAAGTGATTGATCATGCCCTTGATCAGGGATAGAAAGCTCTGATGAACATCGGAACTTCTTTCATGCTGTGAGTTAACATACCAGCTCCCACTTTACAGTACTTGTAGTGGCTGCAGTTGGAGACTCTGGAATGTTTTATCTCTTCCACTTACTTAGCATATCCTGAGTGGCTGACTGACCAAACTTAGCAAGGCATTGTTAAGTCAAGGGCTGTCTCACAGTGTGGAACTCTTGTATGAAGAAAAACCAAACCTCCCAACTCTTAACAAAGAGACTGTGTAGTTCCTCATGATACACATTCTGATTGTGCATGGCGTACAAATTCAAACGGAGACCGGAGAGATGCCTCAGCATTCTCTTAGACCAGCTGTTTGCCAGAACCCTGGGTTGGATAAATAAGTATCTACACATTCCCATCACTCTTAATGCCACAGATTTGCGTAGCACTTAATAAGTTTCTGGAGTGTTTCATCTCTCTCTCTTTTTTAAATTTATTTACTTTTGGCTGTGACGCGTCTTCGTTGCTGTGCAGGCTTTTCTCTAGTTGGGGTGAGTGGGGGCTGGGCTTCTCACTGGGGGCTTCTCACTGGGGTGGCTTCTCTCGCGGGGGAGCACGGGCTTTAGGGAGCACGGGCCTCGGTTGTTGGGGTTCCCGGGCTCTAGAGCACAGGGTCGGTAGTCGTGGTGCACAGGCTTAGCTGCTCCGTGGCGTATGGGATCTTCCTGGACCAGGGAGAGAACCCAGGTCTCCTGCATTGGCAGGAGGATTCTTTACCACTGAGCCACCAGAGAAGCCGCATATCTTTTCTTCATTGAATGAGTACCTCCAGGTTGTGGAGAGGAAGTAAGTAGTACTAGGTCCATTTGACAGAGAAGGAAACCAAGGCTCAAGGACTTGACTTGCCACGATGGTGTTATGCACAGACAAAGGCAAGTCCTTCTTATTCCAAATGTCAGACACCTTTTATTAACCAACTGTGATGAGTAGCAGGGAGTCAGTTTGAATCCCAATTCTCCCATATTTTGACTTTGTACCCTTGGGCTGTTGCCAAAATTCAAATCCTGAGTTTTCTCATGAAGGTAGAAACCTATCTTCTCCTAGATTTGTTAGGGTTAAATGACAGTTTACACATAGTCCCTAAACCTGGTAAGCTCTCAGTACTTGGTAGTCTTGATACAGTTTATGTTGGATTTGATACACTGCTCTTCTCACATCTCTGATGCTTGCTGGGCTCACCTGGTGTACCTTCTTCAAGCACTGGATCTGGTTGTTTGAAATCAGTGAAAGAGAGAATGTTAGTGAATTCTGATCACTTGATCTCTGGGCTCCTAGGTCATACCCTCACATCGGAGAGTGGCTGTGATATCAATGAGAAGCTCAGAGTGGAGAAGAGAAGAAAAAGAGGAGGGTGGCTGTGCTTTTATTACATTGAAATATAGTTTATATAATAATAAATATTATACAGGTATACAGTGTAGTGATTTAGTATTTTATAGATTATATTCCATTTAAAGTTACTGCAAAATAACAGCTATATTCCCTGTGCCGTACAGTATATCCTTATTGCTTATCTTTTATACATAGTACTTATACATATCTAGGGGAGTGGGTTTGGGGCAAATGCTTGAACTTTCTGTTTAGATATATTAGCAAATTGTTTAAAAAAAAATGGAGTAGGGATAGGTTTTAGTGTGGCATCAGAAAGAGATGTGAGTTCTGACCACATGGGAGGGGACTTAGATTCTAATTTGCCACTAGTGTGGACCATAGTCCTTATTGTGCTAACACAAGAAGCCATCTCTTCTTAGCCACTCTCAGAATCGATCTCATGACGCCGGCAGATAGCCTGCTCTGATGAAGGTCGCAGCCTTTTCTGTGTATGTAAAGGGACATTTCTTTTGGAATTTACACATCTGGGTGCTCACCCTGACTCTCTGTGAGTCAGAAAGAAGCTTTACCCCATGACTTTGAAGCAGATGTATTCTTAAACCACATGAAAAGCATAGCTGCCCTGTATCTGGATCTTCTTTTCCTCATATAAAAACAAAACAATCCCTTTAAGGGGAAAGATCCCTCTCTCTTTTTTTTGCCTGAGATCTGAGACATGTTGCAGAAAATAAAATTTTCTGTGCTCTTTTAAATTTTAATACTGGTATGTTATGTGTGCAGTTTATATTAAAAGCATGGCATCACACATGTACACACATGCCCACCAACATTTAATGGAAGGCTATAATTTCGAGATAAGACTGTATCAAGATATACGAAGCAGTCTGCTTTCTCACCTAACTGAACTCATGGACAAGTTGCTTGCACTTTCTAAGTTACCTGTAAAATAAGGCTAAGAAGAGCTGCCTCGCGGAATTGGTGCTGAGACATTAAACTCACAGCAACAACTCAAATATTAATTTCCTTAAAAAAAAGAAAGGACCCCTTGCTTTACTTTCTTTGGTTGCACATCCCACTTCCTAACTGTGGACAGCTCCTAATGAATTGGAGGTGACTAGATCCTGGTTAGAGTGGCTGCATTTGCTCACTGGTGGAGGCAGTGGCTTGAGAAATGGGGGTGTGTCTTCTTCCCATAGCTAGACTGTGTCTCGAGCTAAGGACTTGTTGGTGTAGCGTTGTCGTAACAAAACATTTTTTTCCTATTATAGAAAATGTAGAAATGCTTACAAAAGAAAATAAATTTCATTTACAAACTTACCTTATAGAAATAATTCATTTTCATGTCTTTGCTTCCTCTTTTTTAACTGTTTTTGTGTAAACATGTCTTGCCCCCCAAAATACATAGAACATACATGCACAGTTAAAGGAATGGTAAATATGTGGGTGCCCATCACCTAGTTGAAGAGCTAGAACATTAGCAGTATCTTTGAGCCCCTGTGTGCCTGAATCTTGGTTTATCTCTTTGTGTTCTTGTTCCTACTGTATCATGAGCATTTTCCTACGTGGTTGCTGTTTTAGGTTGCTTTCTTCTCTTTGGAGCTTAAAGTAATCAGAGATCATGGACTAGCCTTACCCTAATTGCTACTGGCTAATATATGACAGGCACCCTGCCTTAAATATCCATCTTATTTAATTTCACAACACCCTATGAGCTGCAGTAGTTCCTCATTTTATTCATGGAAGAAATTGAGTTTCAGAATGTTTTAAGTAAATCCCGAGGGAGTGGACTCACCAGAACTGAGCCGAAGTCTATTTCCGACTTCCTTGCCATTTCCACCCCTGCTGGGCTGCCTTCTGGCTGTGTATTGGAAGTGCAGTGCACATTTAAGGAACTGGTCATTAAGTGCAGCACGTGCATGCGTGCTCAGTTGCTAAGTCACGTCCATCTCTGTGTGACCCCATGGGCTGTAGTCTATCAGGCTCCTCTGTCCATGGGATTTTCCAGGCAAGAATCCTGGAGTCGGTTGCCATTTCCTCCTCCAGGGGATCTTCCTGACCCAGGGACTGAAACCACATCTCCTGTATTGGCAGGTGGGTTCCTTACCACTGAGCCACAGGGAAGCAGTAAATGTAGTATTTCTGCCTAATTCTAAGCAAGAAGTACACAGGTGACTGGCGCTAGATTTTAGGCATGCTGGTGCCAGAAAAAATCCAAACCAGGGTAAACTTCAACAAGAAGTGTGAATAAAAGAGGAGAATTGGATGATCTCAACGACAGTACCTATGAGAGGTCTGCCTTTCTCTGGAGGTGCCTATGGCGTTGGGTTGTCTGGCCGTCCCTGCTCCTTCCCCACCCCCTCCACATTGCAGCAGAGCCAAGTCGGAGCTTTTGTGCTTGGAGTAGCCCTCCTGCTGTGTTTTCTCCAATTGTGTATGTGTAATTATGGCACAACCTGGGAGACCTTGCCTGGTTGAGTTCCTAAGAATGAAATTGTTGCTATGATTGCTGTGGCAGTGACAACATCAAGCTCCAAGTTGACTCGAAAAGTCAGGCTGCTCCTGAGTAGAAAGAGCAGAGGCTCAATTGGGCAGAGATCTGGTTGCTCCTTATGTTCTGCAGGTACAGTCGCCGTGGCATCCTTGGTTGCATGTTGTGAACTCTTAAGAGGTGTAGAGCAGTAGAATGCGCATAAAAGATTGTGTGTGTAATAAAAAGGCATTTTTCCTGTAAATAACTTAGTTCTTATGTGCGGGGGTCTCGCTCTTGTTCCATTTAGTGAATGGAACAAAGATTAGGATGGCAAAGGACTTCAGGTGCGGGCAACCCAAACAGCAGAGAGAGATAGTAACTAGCTCCCCTGCCCTCGCTCACTCCAAAGGCACTCAGCCGAGCCTGCCCTCCGGCTGTGATTCAACTTGATAAATTCCTCATCTATTTAAACATAACCTTCAGGTTTGCCACTGTGTTTTTTCGAGGTGTGGAAATCCACTGCCTGGGACCAGTGAATGGCAAAACATGATTAGGATGTCTGTAAGTGGCCGTTCAGTGCCGACAGCCACCACCACTTACTGGGGACAGTAGAAGAAATGGAGGGAGGCGTTCACCACTTGTATATATCTTTGAATTCTCACACTGTGGGTGTCCAACCTAAATGATGCTGTAAACAGTTTCGGTTTAGTAAACCATGCTTGAATTAAAATATAATAGGCTTTTTCAAAACTTTGTGAGACCAATGCAACATAAAAATAATGTGTCCTGACTTCATATCTAAAGTAGGAAATAATTTGTCTTATTTTAGAAAGTTGGAGAGTTTGATAATTCTCTTTCTTGGGAAAGGTTACATTAGGATAAACCTAATGTGAAGTTCAGATTGGCTTTCATTTCTTGTTGTTAAATTTTTTATTTTCTAATTTAGATTTTTTTTTTTTCCCCTTAATTTTAGTGTGGTACAGATTGACTTTTGATGCCAGACCTTCCTTCGTTGGCATAGAGTCTTAGAAAGCCAGGAATTCTCAAAGGTTGCTTTTCTTTCCAGTTGGACTGGTATTCTTTCACGGTGGGGCAGGCATTCTTCTGTTGATTGAAGCTCTCTGGAAATGACTGCCTAGACTCTTGCATCCCGTAAGATGCATTTCGATTGCCAGATTTTTTCTGAATGCCTTCCCAGCGCTGCTGAACCCCTGAACCATCAGAGCTGGCCCTGACTTTGGCCGTGGCCTTGACTTTTTAGAGCAAGGAGTGCTGGCAGAGGAGTGGGCCTCTCCAAAACCATGTCAGGATGGTGTTCAGGCATCAGGCCCCCTCCGGCCTGCCCACCCTTGCATCCTCCCAGCCTTCTGCTGCTGTTTTCCCTTTGACAAGCCTTATTCTGGTGACGGAGGGCAGGCTTGGCTGAGTGCCTCTGCAGCGAGGGCAGGGGAGCTAGTTACTGTCTCTCTCCACTGTTTGCGTTGCCCGCCCCTGAAGTCCTTTTGCCATCCTAATCTTTGTTACTACTACTGTTCTACTACCACTCTCCCACCATTTGTGTGCTATTCTGGGTCATCAGCATTTAAAGGCTGACATTCTCAAGACTCAGTGCTAAGCTTTCTTCTCTCCTCAGTCTGTACTTCCTCACTGTGGTATGAATGGGTGTGGGTGAGATTTCCTGAAGACTCTTCAAATGTAAATCTCCGGCCCAGGCCGCTTGTGGGTCCGGATCTGTCACTAGTCAGCATTCTGGATTTCTGTGTACTATTTCAAGTGTTCAGATCTGAACTCATGACTTTGTAACAACTCCCAGCTGAAACCTTTACTCCAACAGCAAAATCGCAGGTTTGGTCTCTTCTGTTATCTTTGACTTCCCAGTGGCATTAGTGGTAAAGAACCTACCTTTAGTGGTAAATAACTTGCCAGTGCAGGAGACGTAGGAGACTTGTGTTCAGTCCCCGGGTTGGGAAGGTCCCCTGGAGTAGGAAATGGCAGCCCACCCCAGGATTCTTGCACATGAATCACGCGATCATCCACTCAACACACAGCCCAGGAGCTCCCACCACTCTGCCTCCCTCCCCTCCTCTCTTCAGTAGTGTCCACATTTCATCAGTTCTGACTCTTAAATCTCTGTCCTTAAGATGGTCCTGAAAACCCATCGTGATCTGACTCTTGCCTCCCTTCCTCATCTCCGGCACCTCCCCTTTCCCCCAGCCATACTGGTCCTTTCTGTCCCTTGGGTGGACCCATCCCACCTTAGAGCCCTCACATAAGCCCCCAGTTGCTAAAGTGCCCTCTTTCTGGCTACTGGCCACCATCCTTTCACGTTAAAGGCCATGTCCTTAGAGCAATCTTCCCTTGATGCTCATATGAGGTCCTTCTCCATCATGTGAATTCTTAGGGTCTGCATGGCTCTCTCAGAAGAGCTCTGCTGCTGCTGCTGCTGCTGCTGCTGCTAAGTCGCTTCAGTCGTGTCCGACTCTGTGCGACCCCACAGACGGCAACCCATTGGGCTCCACCATCCCTGGGATTCTCCAGGCAAGAACACTGGAGTGAGTTGCCATTTCCTTCTCCAATGCATGAAAGTGAAAAGTGAAAGTGAAGTCGCTCAGTCGTGTCTGACTCAGCAACCCCACGGACTGCAGCCTACCAGGCTCCTCCGTCCATGGGAGTTTCCAGGCAAGAGTACTGGAGTGGGATGCCATTGCCTTCTCCCAGAAGAGCTCTGCTTCACCAAAATAAGGACTGTGTCATTGCTCAGAGTACATGCTCAGTGGCTAGAGCAAGACCCGGCTCAAGGTAATCACTTGACAAGTGTTTGGTTTGTGAATGAATGAATGCATGGTACGGTGTCAAACAGTTCACTTCATTTAGTCCTCAAAACAGTGCTCAAACAGCTTAAGGAGTTTACCAAGGCCACTCTGGACACAAGGCACAGTGGGGAGTCACCCCAGAGTTGGAGGGGTCACCCAAGTACAAGCTCTTTGTGCTCCCATCATTTGCTTTCTTAAGGAGAAACCTGTAGGTGCTGTTATTATATTTCATTAATAATACATTTGTGATGATAAAATATGAAAGGAGTGGGGCTTTTTCTCATAAAATAAACTGAGTATGGTGGGGGAGGGTTGAAGAGTTTGCATTATAGGCGCTGATTTCCTTAGGGTAATTTATTAAAAAAAAAAAAAATCCTATATAATAAGCTTGGGAAACTGTAGAATTAGATCAGCATGTTTTGTTGTCAAACCTCTAAGTGACATTCCAGATTCATCTTCTTCACTTCCTCAGTGGTCTGTCTTCCAGAGTCACACAGGCTTATTCCTGACCTCTGGACTTGTAACTTTTAATCAAACTGCTTTCAATTCCTTTCCTCTGCACCATTTTAGTTTTTTAGACTCTGTTTAGTCACTCAGGAAATGTTCACAGACCAGCATTATGTTCCAAGCACTGTCCTGGACCCAACTTTGTTCCCATCCCTTGTAAACACTTCCTTTCCCTGGCTCCTCTGTCCAGCAACTCCATGCTTTGACCAGAACCTGCTATTAGTTATGTAGTGAGGTTCTGAGATGCACACGTGCAGATCCTTAGTATTTGTTAAACGTGAAGTAAGCAGAAGCCCAGGCATTGTGCTAGGCTGACAAGTTTAAGAATAGACACACGCAGTGTCTTGCAGTCTGTTTATACTACCAGCAACCAGGCATAAGCAGGCAGATAACTAGTGTGAAGTCAGAAAGTGTCCAAAGTTTTCCGTGATCCACCAAAATGCTGTAGGTTTTCAAGTTCCTAGACACCTCTGAGGTCTTCATTCATTCTTAGCCCTAAGAAAATAAACTAAGAGACCTCGTGTTCGGGGAGGAGAAAGGATTAGTTTATTTTCTCTTTTTCAATCTTTCTTTCACTCTCATCTTCAACCCTTGTCTAAGCTCCTTGACCTTTATAGACACCTCATCAAAGAAAATATGTAGATAGCAAATCAACATATAGACAGATCCCACATTATGTGTTATTAGGGAATTACAAATTACAACAAGGAGATACCACTGCATACCTATAAGAAAGAACAGAATCTGGAACGATGACACCACCAAATCCTGGCAAGAAAGTGAAGCTACGGAAATTCCATTCATTGCTCTTGGGAGTTAAAATGGTTCAGCCACTTTGGAAGACAGATTGACAGTTTCTTGCAAAACTAAGCATACTTTCACCATACAATCCAGTGGTTCCACTCCTTGGTATTCCCTAAAGTAGTTAACAGCTGATGTCTACACAAAAATCTGCACAGTGATATTTACAGAGCTTTTTTTATAATGACCAAAACTTGGAAGCAACCGAGATGTCCTACAGTAGGTGGGTGTAGAAAGTGTGGTATTTCCAGCTAAAAACAAATTAGCTATCAAGTCATGAGAAGACATGGAAGAAACTTAAGTGCATATTACTAAGTGAAAGAAACCAATCTGGAAAGTCTGGATGCTGTGTAATTCCTGCTATATGACATTCTGGTGAAGTCAAAACTCTGGAGGCAGTAAAAAGATCAGTGGTTGCCAGGGGCTGGGACAGGGGCGGAGAGATGGAGCACAGAGGATTTTTAGGGCAGTGAAAATATGTCATATGATACTATAATGGTGGATATATGTTATTATACATTTATCCAAACCCAGAGAATGTACAATACCAAGAGTAAAATCTAAAGTTCAGCTGTGGATTTTTTATGATAATGATGTGTCAACATAGGATTATTTTTCTTAAAAAACTTTTTATTTTGTGTTGGGGTATAGCCAGTTAACAATGTTGTGATGGTTTCAGGTGAACAGCAAAGGGACTAGGCCATGTATGTGTGTGTATATATATATATATATATATATATGCATCCATCGCCCCCAAATTCCCCTCCCATCCAGACTGCCATATAACATTGAGCCAAGTTCCCTGTGCTATACAGAAAGTCCTTGCTGGTTATCCATTTAAATATAGCAGTGTGTACAGGCAACCACAAGTTCCCAACACAGGGTTATTGATCGTAACAAGTGTACCACTCTGGTGGGGGAATGTTGGTAACGGGGGAGACCGCATGTGTTGGGATAGGAGACCGATAGGAAATCTGTGCCTTCTGTGAAGCTAATACTGCTCCAAAATAAATAGTCTGTCTTTTAAAATGTAGACAATATTAGTATACAGTAACAGCACTTACATTGCTCTTTCTATCAGGCACTGTTCTGAGCTCTTTATATATATATTAGTTAATTCTAATAAAAACCTAATGATTTCCATTTCACAGATAAGGAAACAGGAGGAGAGATGTTTAATAAGTTGCTAATGTAACTGTTGAGTGGTAGGCTGTCAAACCCAGGGATTCTGGGGCCAGAGCTGTGCTGTAAATCACCCTGATACACTGTAATGTACATATATAATTTGTAAATTAATGTACTAAGGGTACTTTTACTAGTATTAGTATGTGATCCAGAAACTTTAGAGACCGTTGTTTGAAGAGATCAGATGCAGAATAGTCACCTTTCTTCATTGCTGCTGATAAGCATTGCTAAACAGTGGGGTTTGCCTGTGAACAGGACTGGGGGAGGAGATAGCCTCTTCTTTTTTAGAAGAAGGGTCTTAGCCTTTATTGGATTATTAGGAGATAGAGAGAGGTAGGGAGAAGAATGGAAGGAAGAAACAGGTTCTATTCTACATGTAAGATATCATCAAAATAAACCTTGGCTGTGTCTGGTGTCTGAGGAATGCCACACAGGTCCAAACCAACCCAGAGAGGGAATGAAGGAAGAACGGCACAGCGTACAAGGCCAGGGGCACCCTTGGCACAGCTCGTGTTAAGACAGAAACAGGTTGGGAATTGAAGAAAGGGAAGCCTGCATGGTGTGCGGATACAGGGGTAGACTTCTGAGTTCCTCCAACAGCTTACAGACCGAGTCCTGGAACTGAAAAAAAGACCAAGTGGGACGCATACAAATTCATAGGAAAAAAAAACCTGAAAAGCTTAGTAGTTATATGGACAAAGAACAGGCCAGAAAATGGGCCAGTTCACCGAAAATTAATAGGCTTCCAACATGCTTAGACCTACAAACTGACATCAAACCAGCAAGATGCCTTTTGTGCCTGTTAATTTATTAAAACAAACTATAAACACAGAAGCAGAAAGCCTCCACCTGCCCCTCTGATCCCCTTGCGGTTGTGGGGAACTCTTGGTAAACAGTTTGTGTGTGTGTGTATAGATACACACACGTGTGTGTGTGTGTGTTAGTCACTTCAGTCGTGTCCGACTCTTTGCGACCCCATGGGCTGTAGCCCACCAGGCTCCTTTGTCCATGGGATTCTCCAGGCAAGAATACTGGAGTGGGTTGCCATTTCCTTCTCATATGTATTTTAAAATATATATATTATATGTATAATGCTTAAATGTATCTCTTTAAATTCTCTTTACACTCTTTTACATAAAGAATCTCAGATTCAATAAATGCCACATGCTTGTCTTAGCATAATATTGATCATATTTAATCTAGCCGGGCAGACATCACCAATGATGGTTAGAAAGACTATATATTAACACCAGAAAATGTGAGTGAGAAAAACAGAATACAGTTGCACCTTATCAACTACCTCTCTTACAGTACTTGTTACCTGGTGTTGAAATTCCTTGTCCTTACTTGACCGTCTTTCTGCTTAGACTTCAGAATGCCAAGGGCAGAGATGGGCTGATTCATATTACGGTACATGAGAATTGTACCCATAGTGCTTTGCCCATGGTAGACATGCAGAGGAGAATAAATAATAAACGTTCTCCCCACTAAGAGCTGCTGACAATCTTTTGTATCTTAAAATTATGGGAAATGGTATTTGGAGAACTCCATTTTTTACATTGAAGGGATTTACATTATTAATTACGTAGCTCTACCTGATTGAATTTTTTTAATCTTTATTTTTATTTATTTGGCTACACTGGGTCTTGGTAACACCATATGGGATCTAGTTCCCTGACCAGGGATTAAATTTGGGTCCCCTGCATTGGGAGTGCAGATCTTAGCCACTGGACCAGCAGGGAAGTCCCTGATTGAATGTTAAATGAAATTTTTAAAAAATTTTAAAAAAAGTTTTCCCAGTGTAGTATAGGTAACTGCGATAAAGTGCCCACCTTGAATGAATGTATAGAGATGATTGGTTTGTGCTTCTTTTATAGAAATGCTTGGGGCAAGAGCATAATACATTTCAGACCCTCCTTAGGGTGCTTTGAAGATGCATCCTTCTGATTCTCATTCCCATTGTCCGTCCAAGTTAGAAAGACAAACTATTTAAAGACAGAAATTTTAGTGGAATATGGCCATTAGTCAAAAAATTTGCTGTTAGTGCAGAGAGTCTTGAATCCTACCCTGAGATCCTGGGATATCCACAACACACAGAATGTAAGACAGGTTCAAAGTATAGAACTCACTCTTTGTGCAAGGCCTTTGTATCATCAAAGGGAAACTTACAAGTCTCTAGGCACCCCTGGAGCTTCCTGTTCCCATCTCTTCTCCCTGCAGAGCAAGCACATGCTAACCTTTCTTCTCTAGAATCTAGCTTTCCATTCCATGACATCAAAGCCTTTTAATTACTCCTTATTGGCGACCTTTAAGAGATAACCTGGTCTTCTTGGTGTCAGTCTCCAAAGAAACCAAACTCTAAGGTGTGTGATAGCATCGATTAAATTAGGCAGGGAAAAGGTTCATTAAAACTACGATGAGTCTGGGATGCTTCTCCACTGTTATAACATGAACTGAGAGTGTGGTGATTCACAGATTTTGACTCACCACGAGTCTATAAATCATGATTTTCAGTGAAAAGTGTTTTTTGTGATGACTGTACTGTTTTAACAGCTGTCTACTATGTATATAAAATATTACCTTTGAACTTTTATAGCCTTGTCATTACTGTTCAGTCGTGCCCAGTCGTGTCCGACTCTTTGGACCCCATGGACTGCAGCACGCCAGGCTTCCCTGGCGTCCTTCACCATTTCCTGGAGTTTGCCCAAGTTCATTTACTTTGCATCAGTGATGCCGTCCAGCCATCTCGTAGCCTTGGTTAGTTCATAGCCTTGGCTAGTTTTAATGCGCCTTCCTTGGTAGAAAATTTGTGTAGAGATCATGAAATATTCAATAGTTCCTGCTTATTGAGTGCTTCCTCTGTATCAGGCACTGTTTAAACATATTTAGATGTATTATCTCAGTCTTTGTAGCAGTCCTTTGAGGAGCATGGTATTGTTCCCGAAACACCAGAGTTTAAGAACCCCGGAGTTTCCAGAGATTAGCTTGCTCAAGATCAGAGCAGACAGGGGAGGCTCTGCTTCTCGGGTCTGTCTGCCATCAAAGCACCCCTCTTAATAAGGAGGACGATCTCGAACAGAAGAAAACTCTAGCCTATTAAAACACTTACATTAGTGAGCACGTGTAATGTGGAGATTCCAGGAATTACTTACACAGTAGATTTGTGATACTCAAGTTCATTAACTTTCCATCTTTCAGAGACGCCTCAGAGTTATTAACTGCATAGTGAAAGCTAGTGAAAGCTGTTGGGCAAGTTGGCCTCGAAAAGAGCTAAGCCTGCAAAGGTTACATGTTCTAGTTAGATGGCATTCTGGAAAAAGCAAAACTATGGAGACAGTGAGCTCAGTCTTGCCACGGGCTCGGGGGAGGAAGGGAGGATTTTTAGGGCAGTGAAACTATTCTGTATGATGTTGTTAGTAGAGAATCTATGGAGAAAAATTATACATTCTGTGGTTGGTGTTCAGTCACTAAGTCGCATCCGACTCTTTGTGACCTCATGGACTGTAACACTCCACTCTCCTCTATCCTTCACTATCTCCTAGAGTTTTCTCAGATTCATGTCTCACTTTCCATAGAGTCGGTGATGCCATCCAACCATCTCATCCTCTGTCGCTCCCTTCTCCTGCTCTCAATCTTTCTCAGCATCAGAGTCTTCTCCAGTGAGTCAGCTCTTCGCATCCAGTGGCCAAAGTATTGGAGCTTCAACTTCAGCATCAATCCTTCCGATGAATATTCAGGGTTGATTTCCTTTAAGTTGACTGGTTTAATCTCTTTGTGTTATACATTTATCAAAACTCATAAAATGTGCAACCCCAAGAGTGAACTCTAATGTAAACTGTGGACTTTAGTTAATAATGATGTCTCAATGTTGGCTCATCAAATGTAGTAAACGTGCCACTGTAATGCAAAATGTTAATAATAGGGGGAACTAGGAAGTGGGGTGGGAAATCTGTACTGTTCCCTTAATTTTCCTGTGAACCTGAAACCGCTCTCAAAAATCGTCTTTTTTTTTTTTTTAAGCTAATCCTCAAGACTTTCCCTCCAATTTCAGGATTTGCTCCATTTTAAAAATTACTGACCCACGTCCTAAAACATCAGTCATACTTCACAGTCCAGTGTCTTTCATCCTGCACCTGGTCTTTCACTAGCTCTGTGGATGAGCTTTTCCATGTATATTTTCTCTGCCTTCGTCAACTGCCGCTATGCTAGCTGCTTACACTTGGTGCCCCCCACTCTCAGCCTGTCCCACCTGCTGCCACCAGATAAATCTTCCAGAAACACCACCCTGATCGTATCCCTCCCCAAGCCCCACACCTTCTTCTGTGCGCCTCTCCCGTCTCACTTTCTCCAGCATCTGCATGAGGAGCCTGTAGACCATGAGCTCTCGTTAGAAGCCGTTGTTTCTTGAAGTCAACAGGGAGCTCTGTCAGCACACTGTAACGTTTTGTTGACATTTGTTCTCATGGTCTGGTATTCCACACTGTGTTGTACTTGCCTCTCTCCCCACACAATCAGATCACGTTACGTGATGGTAAAGACAATGTTTTCCCTCCACCAGTTTGCAAGTCACTGTCGTGCTTTGAATACAGTAGGCCCTGGAAGAATGCATTCAGCTGAACCCGGAGTATCTGTGTTTCCAGTCTCTTTATCCAGAGCCCTGCCGTTAGGTGTAATGAAAGAGGAGCCCATTGCCCATGCGATAGGCATGTGAATCACAGTGAGACAGCTGTTTCTGGCATGGAGTGTTGTCCTGGTATTGGATCACTGACAGATTTATTTGGGGTTTATAGCCACTTTATAGGCTGCCTGACTATGTCTTGAATAAAGAGTTTTTGATTGGCATTAGAAAATTTTAATCAGTACATTTCGAACCAAAAATCAACCCACATGCTTTTCCAAAAGAAACCCTTGTTGCACAATAAATGAATACCTTTGCTATCTTTCCTATTAGAATATTAAAAATGGTGTTTAAACAATGCTGTAATAACTATTTGCATTCTTTGAGAACTAAGGAGTCTTGTGACTTTGCCAAGTAATTCTTCTATCGATAAAGTTTAATTTTTTTTTTAACCTCTTGTGGCTTAATTCCAGTAAAAGATTTTCAACTGAGTGAAAATTGATAGTCTATACCTCCTAGGTCTTTTTCTTTATCACAAGTAAAAGGTTGTTGTTTTGCCCCTAAGTCATGTCCAGTTCTTGTAACCCCATGGACTATAGCCTGCCAGGCTCCAATGTCCATGGGATTTCCCAGGCGACAATACTGGAGGGGGTTGCCATTTCCTTCCCCAGGGGATCTTCCCGACCCAGGGATTGAACCTGTGTCTCCTTCATTGCCACCAGATTCTTTACCACTGAGCCACCAAGGAAGAGTGAGCTAGAAGAGCTTATTAGTAGCTTAGTTATTGCCTCAACATTTGAGTTCAGCTTGAAGAATCTTGGCTTGAGGGCAGAGGTGAGAGAGAGATAAAGAAGTAGCCATTTATAGGACCAGATTTGTGTCTTATTTGCTTTCCAGATTGTTTAAGCAAAGCACATTTCAGCAAGTTGAATTTCAACTTGAGAGTGGTCCAGATGTTAGATGGCAGGACTCCAAAGAGTGAATGTGCTGTGCTTTTAGAAAAATGGTCTTATTTTGTTTTGTTTTCTTTTGTTTTGTTTAAAAATAAAGGTCAAGAGAGATATCAGCAGGAAAGTCAGAACAAGAAGTGGATTTAGAGATAGAAATGTTCCCATTGAGGAACAAGAAGGGATAATCTTTTCAAAAGGAGCTACAGTTTAATAGTATGTAGGAAATGGACTTAAGATTTTAGTTGACTGTAAACTCAGTATAAATCAGCAATGAAACTTGGCTGCCAAAAAGTTACTAAAATATTAGGTTGTCTTATTATATGTTTTATTGTCTTGAGGAAATAAAGGGTTAGATTGTTAAGGTTTCGGGTACTACATATTTTTTAGGGTATTGTGTTTGTTTGACTCTCCAAAATCATAACTTTAACAAAAAAAGTAGCTTAAGATGTTTGTCTCTCATTATATTTAAGGTCTACATTGGGCTTCCCTGGTGGCTCAGAGGTTAAAGCATCTGCCTGCAATGAGAGAGACCTGGGTTCGATCCCTGGGTTGGGAAGATCCCCTGGAGAAGGAAATGGCAACCCACTCCAGTATTCTTGCCTGGAGAATCCCATGGACGGAGGAGCCTGGTGGGCTACAGTCCACGGGGTCGCAAAGAGTCGGGCACGACTGAGCGACTTCACTTTCACTTTCACATTGGATTCTAGTTGAATTAAAAGTTATTTTGTAATTGTCTAGGAACGATCCCTGGGTTGGGAAGATCCCCTGGAGAAGGAAATGGCAACCCACTCCAGTATTCTTGCCTGGAGAATCCCATGGACGGAGGAGCCTGGTGGGCTACAGTCCACGGGGTCGCAAAGAGTCGGGCACGACTGAGCGACTTCACTTTCACTTTCACATTGGATTCTAGTTGAATTAAAAGTTATTTTGTAATTGTCTAGGAAGATGGAAATACAAATTGCAGAAATGGTATTGGGGAAGGGAGGACATGAGTGAGATGGGAAGTTGTCCATAGCATTCTCAGTGCTTTGAAATAGCACAGAAAATAGCCATAGAAGATGTTGAGTGTTTGACATCTGTAAACTAGATCTTAGAACACTTACAAATGGGCTTCCTTCACAAGTGATGTTTCTCTATAGAGAAGAAAATTATGTGATCACTCTGTTTGTCCACGTTGCCTTCCCAAGAATTGCTGTCTTACCTTGAAAATATTGTTTCCAGTGCCAGTATTTTTAAAATACTATATTTTAAAAATAGACAAGAATGCTTCCATTTGTAAATCCTTTTTTTTTTTTCTTTTTTCTTAAAAAAAAGAGAAAAAATACAAGGACTTATCTGGTGGTCCAGTGGTTAAGACTCTGCCCTTTGACTGCAGGAGGCAGGTTCCTTCCATCCCTGGTCGGGTTGCACACATGCTACTTGGCATGCCTGTGCCCTTTCCCATAGAGAGACAGGTGAGATGGTGGCTCCTTTCTCCGTGAATGTGGGATTCCTGAGCAAAGCGGGAACAGTTGGTAAGACAGCTGGTCAAGAAAATGGCAGCCGGGGTGAGAGATGGGAGGGAGGTCAAGACAGAGCAACATAACATGACTGAGTGACTGAACGCGCATAACTGCATTACCTTTATTATATGACCTTGGGAAAGCGGTTTTCTCTCTTTTACCTTGATTTCTCCAGCTATAAAGTTAGATAAAGACTTTTTTTGTGGGCTAACCTCTGATGGGGGAGTTTGTTATGAACACAGGTGTTGGAGGCAGCATTCTGGCCCTGATAGCTCTGGTTAACTTACCAGTTCTTATTCTTTCAATGCACTAGTCACCAGACAGATCTAAAGGCCTTGTGATGAAACAGATTGTTGGACAGCGTTAATTATTTACAGCCTGTTTGAGTCCTCCCAAGTCTGCCCTCATGGTCCTCTTGAATGGAGACTTCTTTAACATCAGGCACTTAGAAAAGAAACACATTTCTTGGGTCAATGAACACAAACAAGCAAACACAACAAAAAGACAGAAGTAGTCCTGTTGTCAGAGCCTCACGTCCTGGTTCTCAGCTCTTTTGGGCAGGGTTTGTCTCCCCTCCAGGAAGATGTGGCAGACAAACGAAGTGATCAGAGTGCTTCTCCCAACCAAGCTTTTGCCTGAAGGTATCCTTTCCCATAGAGATCTGGGCCAAATGATGGAACTA
This sequence comes from Oreotragus oreotragus, assembly GCA_006410675.1. NCBI lineage: Eukaryota > Metazoa > Chordata > Mammalia > Artiodactyla > Bovidae > Oreotragus > Oreotragus oreotragus. The sequence continues at coordinate 99,080 of SJYX01001730.1, forward strand.
ATACCAGTGCATGTGAAATAGATTGCCAGTGGGAATTTGATGTATGACTCAGGGAACTCAAACCAGAGCTCTTCAGGGAACTCAAACCAGAGCTCTGTGACAACCCAGAGAGGTGGGATGGGGTGGGACATGGGAGGGAAGTTCAAGAGGGATGAGACGTGTATATACTTATGGCTGATGCATGTTGATGTATGGAAGAAACCGACACAATATTGTAAAGCAATTAATCTTCCAATCATAAGTAAATAAAATTTTAAAGTACTAACTGTGCCCTCCTTTTCAGGTCTCAGGATCAGAATTTTTATTGCATTTCTCCCTGCCTTTGTCTTCAAAGGAGGACTGCTCTCTTCTATGGTTGCTCCACTAAGATCTGGGAGCTAAATCTGTGTTGGCTTATTTCCTTCTAGATTTATATGAAAGAAAGAAGACAAAGTTAGAAGGAGTGCTGGTAACTGCTAGTCTGACTGCCTCACCTTAGAAAGACACATTAAGTTCATGGTGTTATTTTAACAGAGCTCTGTTGACCCTACAAAGTTATTTCTGAGTAAGGATTTTGGTGTGAAACTTCTGAACCTTAGATGCTTCCACCCTTTCAGATTTTTTCCCTTTTCTTCCTCTCCATCCCTGTTCTTTTTGAATTCCCTGTGTTTTCCTTCCCCCATCCTTCTTTCTCCTCTTTTTCTTCACATTTTTCTTTCTTTCTTTTTGACAAGGGGACAAAATACACATGTAAAGAAAACATGTAAAGGGGAAGGCAGGAGGGACAAGTTAGGAATTTGGAACTGACATATACAGATTTCTGAGAAGGAACTGGCAACCCATTCTGGTATTCTTGCCTGGAGAATCCCAGGGATGGAAGAATCTGGCAGACCATGGGGTCACAGAATCAGACAAGACTGAGCAACTATATGATGATGATGATATATAAAATAGACAAATAGCAGGGATCTGCAGTATAGCACAGGGAACTCTATTCAATATCTTGTAATAACCTATAAAGAGAAAGTAAAGAAAAGAATATTTATATTTTTGTTCATACATACGTACAACAGAATCTCTTTGCTCTATACCTGAAACTAAGACAACACTGTAACTCAACTATATTTTCAGTTCAGCTCAGTTCATTCACTCAGTCATGTTTGACTCTTTGTGACCCCATAGACTGCATCACGTCAGGCTTCCCTGTCCATCACCAACACCCAGAGCTTACTCGAACTCATGTCCAGCGAGTCAGTGATGCCATCGAACCATCTGATCCTCTGTCATTCCCTTCTCCTCCCACCTTTAATCTTTCCCAGCATCAGGGTCTTTTCCAATGAGTCAGTTCTTCTGATCAGGTGGCCAAAGTATTGGAGCTTCAGCATCAGTCCTTCTAAAGAATATTCAGGACTGATTTACTTTGGGATGGACTGGTTGGATCTCCTTGCAGCCCAAGGGACTCTCAAGAGTCTTCTCCAACACCACAGTTCAAAAGCATCAATTCTTCAGCCCTCAGCTTTCTTCATAGTCCAACTCTCACATCCATACATGACCACTGGAAAAACCATGGCTTTGACTAGATGGACCTTTGCTGGCAAAGTAATGCCTCTGCTTTTTAATATGCTGTGTAGGTTGGTCATAACTTTTCTTCCAAGGAGCAAGCATCTAATTTCATGACTGCAGTCACCATCTGCAGTGATTCTGGATCCCCCAAAAGTAAAGTCTGTCACTCTTTCCATTGTTTCCCCACCTATTTGCCATGCAGTGATGGGACCAGATGCCATGATCTTCATTTTTTGAATGTTGAGTTTTAAGCCAAATTTTTCACTCTCCTCTTTCACTTTCATCAAGAGGCCCTTTAGTTCTTCACTTTCTTCCATAAGGGTGGTGTCATCTGAATATCTGAAGTTATTGATATTTCTCCCAGCAATCTATATTCCAGCTGGAGCTTCATCCCACCTGGCATTTCACATGATACAGTCTGCATGTAAGTTTAATAAGCAGTGTGACAATATACAGCCTTGACATACTCCTTTTCCAATATGGAACCAGTCTGTCATTCCATGTCCAGTCCTAATTGCTCTTTCTTGACCTGCATACAGATTTCTCAGGAGGCCGGTAAGCTGGTCTGGTATTTCCATCTCTTTCAGAATTTTCCACAGTTTGTTGTGATCTACACAAAGACTTTGGCATAATCAATAAAGCAGAAGTAGATTTTTTCTGGTATTATTTTGCTTTATCGATAATCCAACGGATGTTGGCAATTTGATCTCTGGTTCCTCTGCCTTTTCTAAATCCAGCTTGAACATCTGGATATTCATGGTTCATGTACTGTTGAAGCCTGGCTTGGAGAATTTTGAGCATTTCTTTGCTAGTGTGTGAGATGAATGCNTGGCAATTTGATCTCTGGTTCCTCTGCCTTTTCTAAATCCAGCTTGAACATCTGGATATTCATGGTTCATGTACTGTTGAAGCCTGGCTTGGAGAATTTTGAGCATTTCTTTGCTAGTGTGTGAGATGAATGCAATTGTGTAGTAGTTTGAGCATTCTTTGCCTTTATTTGGGGTTGTAATGAAAATTGACCTTTTACAGTCCTGTGGCCACTCCTGAACTTTCCAAATGTTCTGGCATATTAAGTGCAGCACTTTCAAGGCATCATCCTTTAGGATTTGAAATAGCTCAATTGGAATTCCATCACCTGTTCTAGCTTTGTTTGTAGTAATGCTTCCTAAGGCCCACTTGATTTAGCATCCTGGATGTATGGATCTAGGTGAATGATCACACCATTGTGGTTTCTGGATCATGATGATCTTTTTTGTATAGTTCTTCTGAGTAGTCTTGTCACCTCTTCTTAATATCTTCTGCTTCTGTGAGGTCCACACTGTTTCTGTCCTTTATTGTGCCCTCCCTTGCATGAAATGTTCCCTTAGTATCTCTAATTTTCTTGAAGTGATCCCTAGTCTTTCCCATTCCATTGTTTTCCTCTATTTCTTTGCACTGATCACTGAAGAAGGCGTTCTTATCTGTCCTTGCTATTCTTTGGAACTCTGCATTCAAATGGGTGTATCTTTCCTTACTCCTTAGCGTTTCTTTAGCTTCTCTTCTTTTCTCAGTTATTTGTAAGACCTCCTCAGACAACTGTGTTTTTGCATTTCTTTTTCCTGGGGATGGTCTTGATCCCTGTCTCCTATACAATGTCACGAACCTCCATACATATTTCTTCAGGTACTCTGGTCTATTAGATCTAATCCCTTAAATCTATTTGCCACTAAGGTCCTACCTGAATGGTCTATTGGTTAGTTTCTTTAAGTCTGAATTTGGCAATAAGGAGTTTATGGTCTGAGCCATAGTCAGCTCCTGGTCTTGTTTTTGCTGACTGTATAGAGATTCTCCATCTTTGGGTGTAAAGAATATAATCAATCTGATTAAGTGTTGACCATTTGGTGATGTCTATGTGTAGAGTCTTCTTTTGTGTTGTTGGAAGAGGGTGTTTGCTATGACCAGTCAGTTCTCTTGGCAAAACTCTATTAGCCTTTGACCTGCTTTGTTTTGTACTCCAAGGCCAAATTTGCCTGTTACTCCAGGTATTTCTTGACTTCCTACTTTTGCATTCAGCCCCCTATGGTGAAAAGGACATCTTTTTTTGGTATTAGTTTTAGGGGGTCTTATAGGTCATCACAGAACCTCTCAACTTCAGCTTCTTCAGCATTATTGATTGGGGCATAGACTTAGATTACTGTGATCATGAATGGTTTGTCTTGGAAATGAACCAAGATCATTCTATAGTTTTTGAGATTACCCAAGTATTGCATTTCAGACTTTTTTGTGACTATGATGGCTACTCCATTTCTTCTAAGGGATTCTTGCCCACAGTAGTAGATGTAATGGTCATCTGAGTTAAATTCACCCATTTTAGTTCATTGATTCCTAAAATGTCAATGTTCGCTCTTACCATCTCTTGTTTGACCACTTCTAATTTACCTTGATTCATGCACCTAACATTCCAGATTCCTATGCAAGATTTTTCTTTAGAGAGTCAGACTTTACTTCTATCACCAGTCACATCCTTTGGCTTCATTTCTTCATTCTTTCTGGATTCATTTCTCCATTCTCCTCCAGTACCATACTGGGCACCTACCAACCTGGGGAGTTCATCTTTCAGGGTCATATATATTTGCCTTTTCATACTGTTTATAGGGTTCTCAAGGCAAGAATATTGAAGTGGTTTGCTGTTCCCTTCTCCAGTGGACCACATTTTGTCAGAACTCTCCAGCATGACCTGTTCGTCTTGGGTAGTCCTACATGGCATGGCTGTTAGTTTCATTGAGTTAGACAAGGTTGTGGTCTATGTGATCTATTTGATTATTCACACAGCCTGTGGCATAAGCCCTCTTGGAGAAGGTCACCAATAATCCCACCATAAAGCTGCCAAGCAGATGACCCACATACTGCAGAACAATTACACCAAAGAAATTCTCACACTGTTAAGAAATTTCTAGGACCCACAACAGATTTTCCAACCGGGGTATCTGGCAAAGGGATTGAGAACCCCCAAGGAATTTGACTTTGGAGGCCAATGGGATTTGATTACAGAACTTACGCAAGACTGGGGAAACAGACTCTTGGAGGGCACAAACAAAATCTTGTGTGCACCAGAACCCAGGAGAAAGGAGCAGTGACCCCAAAAGAGACTGAGCCAGACTTGCCCATGAGTGTCCAGGAGTCTCCAGTGGAGGCATGGGTCGGCGGTGGCCTGCTGCAGGGTCAGGGGCACTGAGTGCAGCAATGTGTACATGGGGCCTTTTGAAGGAGGCTGCCATTATCTTCATTACCTCCTCCATAGTTTGGTCTCAGGTAAAACAACAGGGAGGGAACACAGCCCCACCCATCAACAGAAAATTGTATTAAAGATTTACTGACCATGGCCCCATTCATCAGAACAAGGCCCAGTTTCCCTACAGTCAGTCTCTCCCATTAGGAATCTTCCATAAGCCTCTTATCCTTATCTCTCAGAGGGCAGACAGAATGAAAACTATATTTAATGCAAATTAAAAACAAAAGAAAACATTTCAAACCGCAGTTGAAATTTGCTTCTCTTTTTTTCTTTTTAATCTCAACTGCCAGCTTTGGTTAATCACACAATGACCTTCAGGCAGGATGTACTACATGTTCTCACTTTTGAAACTTGCCATAATGGAATATNTGAAAACTATATTTAATGCAAATTAAAAACAAAAGAAAACATTTCAAACCGCAGTTGAAATTTGCTTCTCTTTTTTTCTTTTTAATCTCAACTGCCAGCTTTGGTTAATCACACAATGACCTTCAGGCAGGATGTACTACATGTTCTCACTTTTGAAACTTGCCATAATGGAATATGTGAAATTCTTTTCAAACCTCGGGTACATTGGGTATGTACAATCAGTGTGGCTATTGTTTCATATCATCTCCATTTAAAATCAATGTGAAAGTCTGTTTGAGTGAGTGGTGGTTTTGACTTTAAAAATATCTACTGCTATTGGTTTGAATGTTTGTATGCTCCCTAAAGTTTTCTTGCCTTGAGAACCCCATGAACAGTATGAAAATTCAAAATGATAGGATATTGAAAGAGGAACTCCCCAGGTCAGTAGGTGCCCAATATGCTACTGGAGATCAGTGGAGAAATAACTCCAGAAAGAATGAAGGGATGGAGCCAAAGCAAAAACAATACCCAGCTGTGGATGTGACTGGTGACAGAAGCAAGGTCCGATGCTGTAAAGAGCAATATTGCATAGGAACCTGGAATGTCAGGTCCATGAATCAAGGCAAATTGGAAGTGGTCAAACAAGAGATAGCAAGAGTGAACATCGACATTCTAGGAATCAGCGAACTAAAATAGACTGGAATCAGTGAATTTAACTCAGATGACCATTATATCTACTACTGCAGGCAGGAATCCCTCAGAAGAAATGGAGTAGCCATCATGGTCAACAAAAGAGTGCAAAATGCAGTACTTGGATGCAATCTCAAAAACGACAGAATGATCTCTGTTCGTTTCCAAGGCAAACCATTCAATATCACAGTAATCCAAGTCTATGCCCCAACCAGTAATGCTGAAGAAGCTGAAGTTGAACGGTTTTATGAAGACCTACAAGACCTTGTAGAACTAACACCCAAAAAAGATGTCCTTTTCATTATAGGGGACTGGAATGCTAAAGTAGGAAGTCAAGAAACACCTGGAGTAACAGGCAAATTTGGCCTTGGAATGCGGAATGAAGCAGGGCAAAGACTAATAGAGTTTTGCCAAGAAAATGCACTGGTCATAGCAAACACCCTCTTCCAGCAACACAAGAGAAGACTCTACACATGGACATCACCAGATGGTCAACACCGAAATCAGATTGATTATATTCTTTGCAGCCAAAGATGGAGAAGCTCTATACAGTCAACAAAAACAAGACCAGGAGCTGACTGTGGCTCAGATCATGAACTCCTTATTTCCAAATTCAGACTTAAATTGAAGAAAGTAGGGAAAACCGCTAGACCATTCAGGTATGACCTAAATCAAATCCCTTATGATTATACAGTGGAAGTGAGAAATAGATTTAAGGGCCTAGATCTGATAGACAGAGTTCCTGATGAACTATGGAATGAGGTTCGTGACATTGTACAGGAGACAGGGATCAAGACCATCCCCATGGAAAAGAAATGCAAAAAAGCAAAATGGCTGTCTGGAGAAGCCTTACAAATAGCACTGAAAAGAAGAGAGGCGAAAAGCAAAGGAGAAAAGAAAAGATATAAGCATCTGAATGCAGAGTTCCAAAGAATAGCAAGAAGAGATAAGAAAGCCTTCTTCAGCAATCAATGCAAAGAGATAGAGGAAAACAACAGAATGGGAAAGACTAGAGATCTCTTCAAGAGAATTGGAGATACCAAGGGAACATTTCATGCAAAGATGGGCTCGATAAAGGATAGAAATGGTATGGACCTAACAGAAGCAGAAGATATTAAGAAGAGGTGGCAAGAATACACAGAAGAACTGTACAGAAAAGATCTTCACGACCCAGATAATCATGAGGATGTGATCACTAATCTAGAGCCAGACATCTTGGAATGTGAAGTCAAGTGGGCCTTAGAAAGCATCACTAAGAACAAAGCTAGTGGAGGTGATGGAATTCCCGTTGAGCTGTTTCAAATCCTGGAAGATGATGCTGTGAAAGTGCTGCACTCAATATGCCAGCAAATTTGGAAAACTCAGCAGTGGCCACAGGACTGGAAAAGGTCAGTTTTCATTCCAATTCCAAAGAAAGGCAATGCCAAAGAATGCTCAAACTACCGCACAATTGCACTCATCTCACACGCTAGTAAAGTAATGCTCAAAATTCTCCAAGCCAGGCTTCAGCAATATGTGAACCGTGAACTCCCTGATGTTCAAGCTGGTTTTAGAACAGGCAGAGGAACCAGAGATCAAATTGCCAACATCCGCTGGATCATGGAAAAAGCAAGAGAGTTCCAGAAAAACATCTATTTCTGCTTTATTGACTATGCCAAAGCCTTTGACTGTGTGGATCACAATAAACTGTGGAAAATTCTGAAAGAGATGGGAATACCAGACCACCTAACCTGCCTCTTGAGAAATCTGTATGCAGGTCAGGAAGCAACAGTTAGAACTGGACATGGAACAACAGACTGGTTCCAAATAGGAAAAGGAGTACGTCAAGGCTGTATATTGTCTCCCTGCTTATTTAACTTATATGCAGAGTACATCATGAGAAACGCTGGACTGGAAGAAACACAAGCTGGAATCAAGATTGCCGGGAGAAATATCAATAACCTCAGATATGCTGATGACACCACCCTTATGGCAGAAAGTGAGGAGGAGCTAAAAAGCCTCTTGATGAAAGTGAAGGAGGAGAGCGAAAAAGTTGGCTTAAAGCTCAACATTCAGAAAACGAAGATCATGGCATCCGGTCCCATCACTTCATGGGAAATAGATGGGGAAACAGTGGAAACAGTGTCAGACTTTATTTTTTTGGGCTCCAAAATCACTGCAGATGGTGACTGCAGCCATGAAATTAAAAGACGCTTACTCCTTGGAAGAAAAGTTATGACCAACCTGGATAGTATATTCAAAAGCAGAGACATTACTTTGCCGACTAAGGTCCGCCTAGTCAAGGCTATGGTTTTTCCTGTGGTCATGTATGGATGTGAAAGTTGGACTGTGAAGAAAGCTGAGCGCCGAAGAATCGATGCTTTTGAACTGTGGTGTTGGAGAAGACTCTTGAGAGTCCCTTGGACTGCAAGGAGATCCAACCAGTCCATTCTGAAGGAGATCAACCCTGGGATTTCTTTGCAAAGATTGATGCTAAAGCTGAAACTCTAGTACTTTGGCCACCTCATGTGAAGGGTTGACTCATTGGAAAAGACTCTGATGCTGGGAGGCATTGGGGGCTGGAGGAGAAAGGGATGACAGAGGATGAGATGGCTGGATTGCATCACTGACTCGATGGATGTGAGTCTGAGTGAACTCTGGGAGTTGGTGATGGACAGGGAGGCCTGGCTTGCTGTGATTCACACGGTTGCAAAGAATCGGACACGACTGAGAGACTGAACTGAACTGAACTGATGCTCCCTAAATTGACCTGTTGAAATCCAGATTCCCAGAGGTGAAACTATTAGCTGTTGAGGTTGTTGGGAGATGATTAGGTCAGAAGGGTGGAATCCTTGTGGTGGGATTAGTGCCCTTAGAAGAAGCCCAGGAATGTCCCTTGGTCCTTCAGCCCTGAGGTGTTACATCAGAAAGGTGGCTGTCTAGTGTGCAAACTCTCACCAGACACCAAGTCTTCTGGTGCCATGATCTTGGACTTCTCAGCCTCCAGAACTGGGAAAAATAAATTTCTGTTTTTTAATGGAGCACTTAATTTATGGTATTTTGTTAAAGCAACCCAAATGGGTTAAAGATTCAATCACTAAAACACAAACTAAATATTGAGTATAAATAACTAGGTGTGCTTTAGACCAACCAGTAAACTCAACACATGTTTGAATAACTACTGTATCTTGGGCCATTTGCTAAGCCTTTTTATACAACAATAAACAAGACAGTTGTAACTTCTACCCTCACAGGAAAGCAGTTAGCAGCATCTTGCGTATCTTCTATTCAAGAGGTTTCTTAATTGAAGACTAAAATAAACCTGCCCATTAGTGTATTAAAGGCAAAAATCTAAGTACTTAATTGATGGCCTTGTGGTATTTCCTAAAGGGACTTTTTTTTTTTTTTTGTCCATTTGCAAGCTTCTACGGGTAGGCAATAAAGGGGTGTTCAGAGGCTTGGTAGTGTGTTCTGAAAAAGTTCTGGGACCTATTGAGAAATGGAAAGTTGGTAGAAAATGGAGGAAACAAACAAAACAAATGGTCCGAAGTATATGGTCTCTGGTAATCCATTAATTCTCAGTGATTTTGTCTTTACTTTTATAATAGAGGGTGATACTGATGCAAAAAATAAAATTCCAACGTGCTAGGTGACTTCTCTAAAGCCACAGAAGTATGTTTTGAATTCTAGAATTTCTGGTTGCAGAGTGAGTCCCAGATAGGACATCTCTCCTTCAACTGTTATCCTGAAAATCATCAACCACCAAATAAAGATGTAATAGAAATTTTTGTGATTTGGGAAATTTGATTGAATTGGCCAAATAATAGCAAACTATCTTACTTAGCCTTTCTGACCATTCAGTTCAGTTCAGTGGCTCAGTCGTGTCTGACTCTGCGACCCCATGAATCACAGCACGCCAAGCCCCCCTGCCCATCACCAACTCTTGATCCCTGTCTCCTGTACAATGTCACGAACCTCAGTCCATAGTTCATTAGGCACTCTATCTATCAGATCTAGTCCCTTAAATCTATTTCCCACTTCCACAGTATAATCATAAGGGATTTGATTTAGGTCATACCTGAATGGTCCAGTGGTTTTCCCTACTTTCTTCAATTTAAGTCTGAATTTGGCAATAAGGAGTTCATGATCTGAGCCACAGTCAGCTCCTGGTCTTGTTTTTGTTGACTGTATAGAGCTTCTCCATCTTTGGATGCAAAGAATATAATCAATCTGATTTCAGTGTTGACTATCTGGTGATGTCCATGTGTAGAGTCTTCTCTTGTGTTGTTGGAAGAAGGTGTTTGCTAGGACCAGTGCATTTTCTTCGCAAAACTCTATTAGTCTTTGACCTGCTTCATTCTGCATTCCAAGGCCAAATTTGCCTGTTACTCCAGGTGTTTCTTGACTTCCTACTTTTGCATTACAGTCCCCTATAATGAAAAGGACATCTTATTTGGGTGTTAGTTCTAAAAGGTCTTGTAGGTCTTCATAGAACTTTTCAACTTCAGCTTCTTCAGTGTTCCTGGTTGGGGCATAGACTTGGATTACTGTGACATTGAATGGGTTGCCTTGGAAACAAACAGATTATTCAGAACTGAATTGAATAATATGTGATTGATGTATGTTGAGTAGGCTAAATTATCAAAGGAAAAATGCCATGTACAAACTTTAGTGATGCACTGCCTTCAAACATTTAAAAGTTAATTTAATACCTTTAAAATTTAAAACATAAAACACTTTTATTTTATTTTGAATAATTTCAGTGGCTATTGGGGAAACTTTTAGCCTGAGCAATCAAAACCTAGCCAAGCACAAACATGAATCATATAATTATAACACATTTAAAATAAATTTATATGGCAAATCCAAGTTATTCTCAATATCCTAATACTGTCTCTAAAATACCTAATATTCTGTTATGTATACTAACTTAATGATTATAGATTCTTTAGCTCATTGACACACATAGATTATTCCTAAACTTAATAGACAAGAATTAATACTATGGGTTGATTTTCTTTATCATGCCCCTATTCAATTCAATATTCCCAGGATTGGAAATGCAATTACCTGACTTTAAGGAACAAGTGTACCCTCTTGGGGAAGTTGAGGTTCCTGATATCATTCCTAAGGGGAAAGAGAATCAACAGGTGTGAGGGAGCCCAGGGCCTTGGAATCAGGGAGGGCTGACTCAGATCCCCAGGTGCTGGCTGGCCCCATATTTTGCAATCGTGTCATCAGGGAGTTCTGAGTTCAGGCTGCACAGCGATCTGTTCTTACCTGCTTATCTAGGAAGAGCAAGTTCTGGATCCTCCACCGCTCGCCTCTTTATGGTCACACTGCTCTGTGCCATGTTTCCACATTGTGCTTAGTCTCTCACTCTTGCCTGACTCTGGAGCCCCATGGACTGTAGCCCGCCAGGCTCCTCTTTCCATGGGATTCTCCAGGCGACAACACTGGAGTGGGTTGCCATGCCCTCCTCCAGGGGAACTTCCCAATCCAGGATCAAACCCAGGTCTCCTGCATTGCAGGCAGATTCTCTACCATCTGAACCACCAGCAAATTTAAAAAAATCTAAATTCATTTTATAGCACCTTGGTGGATCCTGTTTCTTTCTTCTCATACAGTTGTTCCACTGTGTGCTTAGACCCAGCTCTTTGGCAGCTGCAATGATGATTTTAGTCCTGGTTTCCTGTATTGCTGTTCCTTGGACATCAAGTTCCTTCATTAGCTCATGTATTAATAAGTTCAGTGCATTTAATAAAACAGAGCTGTGATAATCTAATCACTGATAGCTCCTTTAGATCTTCTACAGCCTCAGTTCTCATTGCCAGGCTTCTGTGGGCATAGGGAACTGGACTGAATATATATCAAATGATGTCAAAATATGGATTTTAAAAAATTAAATCTTTAAGATAAGCTTATTTCAATTTTATTTCATTTTTAGTTTAAAAATAAAACTCCATAACCATGTTATAGGACAACATTTTAATAAAGTTTTATTTTGTTACCTCTTTGATGGTTGAAATAAGATGGATAATATATACATGAAGCCCATTTATCCTGTATTAAAGCAGAGTTCTAGTAATAACGAACCTCTGAGATGGGTCTATTAGACGCAGTTTAATTAGATTTCTTTCAAATTAATTGCCTAAATAGGCCAATCACTGTTCCTGGCTCTTAGGAAAAAAAGATGAATTCGACACAATCAGAACCTTCAAAAAACTGTGGGCAAGGGAGACACATCACGAGCTCTAGTCCAATAAGCGTGTGTGTGGGAGGCTCGGCGGGGTGGGTGGGGGGCTGGTTCGAGAAAGCCAGGGAGCATAGAAAAGGGAGCAGTTAATTTTGCCAAGTCATGGAAAACCACACATCAAAGGCAGGATTTGAAAGAGACTTGGAACATGAATGGGAGAGGATCAGGAGAGGATGGGGAAAGAAGGTTTCAGGCAGAGGGAGTGGCATGAATATGCAAATGTAAGGCATGCATAGGAAAACAGATGGCTCAGATGGTAAAGCGTCTGTCTACAATGTGGGAGACCTGGGTTCAATCCCTGGGTCAGGAAGATTCCCTGGAGAGGGAAATGGCAACCCACTCCAGTACTCTTGCCTGGAAAATCCCATGGACGCAGGAGCTTGGTGCAGGCCACTCACTGTCCATGGGATCGCAAAGAGTCGGTCACGACTGAGTGACTTCACTTTCACTTTCACTTTCACTTAAGTGTGAGGAGAGACAGGTCAACTTTCTCCAAGGGAGACAGGAAGTCTGGAGTCCTCTTTGAATGGTAGATGGGACAAGGAGCTGGGAGAGCAGGAGGAAGGGGTGAAGGCAGGCAGCCAAAGGACACCTCACAGCTCGCTTTCTAAAAATAAAATCTTTTATTGAAGTGAAAGTAGAGCTGATTTACAATGTTGTGTTAATTTCTACTGCACAGCAAAGTGATTTAGTTATGCATACATATATATATATCTATATGCATTCTTTGTCATATTCTTTTCCATTATGTTTTATTATAGGGTATTGAGTATAGCTCCCTGTGCTATACAGTACGGGGAAGGCAATGGCACCCCACCCCAGTACTCTTGCCTGGAAAATCCAATGGATGGAGTAGCCTGGTGGGCTGCAGTCCATGGGGTCGCTAACAGTCGGACAGACTGAGCGACTTCACTTTCACTTTTCTCTTTCATGCATTGGAGAAGGAAATGGCAACCCACTCCAGTATTCTTGCCTGGAGAATCCCAGGGATGGGGGAGCCTGGTGGGCTGCCGTCTATGGGGTCACACAGAGTCGGACACGACTGAAGTGACTTAGCAGCAGCAGCAGCAGCTATACAGTAGGACCTTGTTGTTTATCCATCCTATATATACTTTATTTGCATTTGCTAACCCCAAACTCCCATTCCAAACTCCCAAACCTCCCTGACCCTGTACCCCCTTGGCAACGAAAAGTCTGTTTTCTTTGTCAGTTGGTCTGTTTCTGTTTTACAGATTAGTTCGTTTGTACCATAGTTTAGATTCCACATTTAAACCATATCATATGACATTTGTCTTTCCCTGTCTAACTTTCTTCACTTGGTCCCATAATCTCGAGTTCAGTTAGTCAGTCAGTTCAGTTGCTCAGTCGTGTCTGACTCTTTGCAACCCCATGAACCGCAGCACACCAGGCCTCCCTGTCCATCATGAACTCCAGGAGTTTGCTCAAACTCATGTCCATTGAGTCAGTGATGCCATCCAACCATCTCATCCCCTGTCCTCATCCCCTTCTCCTCCTGCCCTCAATCTTGCCCAGCATCAGGGTCTTTTCCAGTGAGTCAGCTCTTTGCATCAAGTTGCCAAAGTATTGGAGTTTCAGCTTCAACATCAGTCCTTCCAGTGAACACCCAGTGAACACCCTAAAGACTGATCGCCTTTAGGATGGACTGGTTGGATCTCCTTGCAGTCCAAGGGACTCTCAAGAGTCTTCTCCAGCACCACAGTTCAAAAGCATCAAATCTTCAGGGCTCAGCTTTCTTCACAGTCCAATTCTCACATCCATACATGACCACTGGAAAAACCATATCCTTGACTAGATGGACCTTTGTTGGCAAAGTAATGTCTCTGCTTTTGAATATGCTATCTAGGTTGGTCATAACTTTCCTTCCAAGAAGTAAGCATCTTTTAATTTCATGGCTGCATTCATCATCTGCAGTGATTTTGGAGCCCCCCAAAATAGTCTGCCACTGTTTCCACTGTTTCTCCATCTATTTGCCATGAAGTGATGGGACCAGATGCCTTTATCTTTGTTTTCTGAATATTGAGCTTTAAGCCAAATTTTTCACTCTCCTCTTTCACTTTCATCAAGAGGCTTTTTAGTTCCTCTTCACTTTCTGCCAAAAGGGTGGTGTCATTTGCATATATGAGGTTATTGATATTTCTCCCGGCAATCTTGATTCCAGTCTGTGCTTCTTCCAGCCCAGTGTTTCTCATGATGTGCTCTTCATATAAGTTAAATAAACAAGATGACAAAATACAGCCTTGATGTACTCCTTTTCCTATTTGGAACCAGTCTGTGGGTCCGTGTCCAGTTCTAACTGTTGCTTCCTAACCTCCATACAGATTTCTCAAGAGGCAGGTCAGGTTGTCTGGTATTCCCATCTCTTTCAGAATTTTCCACAGTTTATTGTGATACACACAGTCAAAGGCTTTGGCATAGTCAATAAGGCAGAATAAATCTCTGTTTCAGGGGTCTCCAAACACTGGGATCTAATGCCGGATGACCTCAGGTGGAGCTGATGTAATAATAATAGAAATATAGTGCACAATAAATGTAAAATGCTTGAATCACCCCAAAACCATCCCCAGCCTGAGTCTGTGGAAAAATTGTCTTCCACGACACAGGTCCCTGGTAGCAAAAAGATTGGGGACTGCTGCTTAGATCCATTCATGCTGCTGCAAATGGCATTATTTCACATTTTTTACAGCTGAGTAGTATGCCACTGTATGTATGCACCACATCCTCTTTATCCATTCACCTGTCAATGGGCATCTAGCTGGTTTCCATGTCTTGGCTGTTGTGAATTATCCTGCCATAAATATATAGGTGCATGTACCTTTGTGAACTATAGTTCTATCCAGATATATGCCCAGGGAGGGGATTGCTTACAACATTCTTGATATCCTCTGCTCTCCAAGGGAGTGGGAGGAAATCCAGATACTTCTGTGGGTTCCAAGTAGGGCTGAGAAGCAACTGTGAAGTCGTTAGTGCCTTCAAGGCTGTCAGGAAATCAAGGAGGCTGTTAGTGAGTACCCCGAATGCCTAGAGAGGGACTGCTGCTGTGTCCTGGAGGCTAGTCAGCAGCAGGCGGCCTGGAAGTGTGTGTTGGTGCCAGAGAACATCCAGCACACCACTGGGGAAGCCCCATGCTTCCTGTTGCAGAGAGCGAGACTGGGCAGACAACACGGCAGGCTGGCCGTGGAAACCCAGGAGAATGGAAAGGTTGCTCACTTTCTGCTCCTTCCAGATTGGGCTATTAGAACAGAGAAAGAGAGGGACAAGGGGGAAACACGTGACCAAGCTGGAAACTTGTCACTGAACTGGAAATTGGAATTGACCAAGAAGTCACTGAAATTCTCAGAGAAACCCCAGAAAGTGACCACATTAATTTATCTGCTCTCTGATGGAAACTGCTACTTTTAACCAAGGTCAAGTGAAGTGTAGTTTTGACGCATCTGGGTTTTGCACACCACTGTGATTGAGAAAGTCAAGAATAACATATTTATCACTACCTACTTTTGCTTCCCTAGGGTCTTCCCTGGTGTCTCAGACGGTAAAGAATCTGCCTGCAGTTCAGGAGGCCCAGGTTTGATCCCTGGGTCAGGAAGATCCCCTGGAGGAGAAAATGGCAATCTACTATAGCATTCTTGCCTAAAGAACTTCATGGACAGAGGAGCCTGGAGGGCTATATTCCATGGGGTTGCAAAGAGTCAGACACGACTGAGCGATTAAATATACATGCACCTTTGCTTGAAGGCTTCCCAGGTGGTGCTAGTGGTAAAGAATTTGCCTGTTAATGCAGGAGATGCAAGAGATGAGGGTTTGATCCCTGAGTCTGGAAGATCCCCTGGGGTAGGAAATGGCAACGCACTCCAGTAATCTTGCCTGAAAGGTTCCATGGACAAGAGGGACCTGGTGGGCTACAGTCCATGCAGTCACCAAGAGTCAGACACAACTGAGCACGCACACACACACCTTTGCTTGAAGCAAGTCATACCCACCATTGCGGATGCAGTCACTGCTTCTGGCTTCCAACAGACAGTCCTCTGATCTGCCAGATGCTTCCTGCATCTCCCCGTGCCTGAGCAGGTTCTCTGACCAAAGTGTGTGCTCCTCTTGTGCAATGAGGCCAGATGCGCTGGGGAGTCACATCCCTAGGAGCAATCCTCAGCCAGCGAGGGCAAGGAGCTGTCCATAAAAGCCCCATACTTTTTCTTTTCTATGGGATGATTCTGAGGGGTGTGAACAGTCTCTCCAGCGTCCCAGAGGGATTGTGTCCCTTTCCCTTTGACAGTAACCCTCATGTGAAAGCATCTGTTGTTAGCTTTCCTCCTTTCCTGGTTTCTTCTTGAAAACACCCCCAAATAAACTGCTTGCATCCAAATCCTTGTCTCACAGTCTATTTGGGGGAAACCTAAAAAAAGACAACCAAGGCCCAGTTAGTTGATCAGAGATCCGATTGGATCTTTTGAATTATGATATCAGATTGCCCTGAATATTAGGAGAGATAGCATATGAAAAGCCTCAATAAGTTCATTGAGTAAAATGTCCATAAATCTGGGAGAGAGACAGGAAAGCTGTGCTCTTGTGCTTCCTATAGGAAATGTTTGTCAGATATTTGTGAGAAGAAGGTTTCTGCACCCTAGTGAGGGGAAGGAAAGCCATGCATTTTGAGTTACAATGTCATAAAAGCCCTAAACATTTGAATGAGGAACAAGCTCCACAGATTCTTGTAGCATGTATTTTATTTGGAGAAAAAGTAAAACGGATTTATCCTTTCTTTAAAGTTTTCCTGGGCAGAGATCCTGTTTTTAGCTACCAAGGGATGATAAATGGGAATTATGTGCTCAGTGTCTTTATTAGTTTTCTATTGCTGCTGTAATAAATTATCAAAGACTTGGCTAAAACAGTACAGATTCATCACCTTGCAGTTCTGTAAATTAGGACTCTGACATGGCTCTCACTGGGCTAAAATCAAGGTATCAGCAGGGACTGACATATATACACACACACAACTGATACTATATATAAAATGGATAACTAATGAGATCCTACTGTATATAGCTCAATGCTCTGTGGTGAACTAAATGGGAAGGAGATCCAGAAAAGAGGAGTGTGTGTGTGTATACTTATAGCCCATTTATTTTGCTTTATAGTAGAAAATAACACAGTATGGTAAAGTAAATATACTCCAGTAAAAATTAATATTTGAAAAAAGATATCAGAGGCTCTAGGGGAAAATCTGTTTCACTGGCTTTTCGAGCTTCTAGGGACCACCCGTGTTCTTGGCTTATGGACCCCTTCCTCCACCTCAAAGCCAGCAATATGGCATCTCTGACTGACTACAGCTGGGAAGGTTCTTTGCTTTCAAGAAGTCATGTGATTAGATTGTGATGATCTGGATACTCCAAGATAATGTCAGAATAATTTCAATCACTTCATAAAATCCTTTTTGCTGTGTTCGATAACATATTTACAAGTTCCAGGGATGATGGTATGGACATCTTTGGGTATAGATAAAAAAGAAAAAAATCACAGAGTGTATCTTTAGTTTATTGTTTTTAGTTTTGAAGGAATCCAGTAAATGTATATTTTTAAAGGCTTCCATAGGTTCATTCCCAAACTGACTATCCCAAACTACTTTTGGGAATTTTTTTTTAATTGCAATCTAATATTCATAGACCAAAGAACACTTCAACAAGTGAACTTCTCTGGAAACTACAATCAGATCAAGAAATAGGACATGTCTAGCATGCAGACCTCTTCTCATGCTCTGCCACACTCACATTCCCTTCTCTCCCACAGAAAACAGTGTCTCCATTTCTATATCACAGATTTGTTCTGCCTCTAAATCTGATACAGAGAGAATTATAAAGAATATATCCTTTTGTGTCTGCTTCCTTCAGTCATTTATTGCCTTAAGAAATTTTCCTTTTGTACCAATAACTTGTTCATTCTCACTTGTAGAGTTTCCATTTTAAGAACATACCACCATTTATTTATTCATTACATGGTGACCTTTTGGATTGTTTTTAAGTTTTAACTAATGTTGCCACTGTGAATTTTCCAGTGTATCTCTCTGCAACCATATATATACATTAATGTTGGGTATCTATGGAATGGAATCACTGGGACATAAAGTGTGCACATACTCATCTTTGGATGATATTGACAAACGTTCCAGGTGTTTGGACCATGAGCATTCTGGGTGTTCTACATCCTTAGCAACATTCGGTATTGTCAGTCTTTTAAATGTGTTAACCTCTCGGGTGAGTGTATAGTGATATCTCATTAAGATTTGTTTGTTGTTGTTCTCTCTTTTTCTCAGGTAGAATTTACAGATAGTTAAATACACATATCTTAAGGGTTTTAATTTTTTTTTTTTTCAAACTCTAAGCTTTGTTTGAACAATTCAATGAATTCAGTGAATTTTATCAAGGGCTGAAGGGCGGCCCCGGGTGGCTCAGTGGAAAAGAATCTGCCTACGAATACAGGAGATGCAGGAAACGTGGGTTTGACCCCTGGGTCAGAAAGATCCCCTGGAGAAGGAAATGGCAACCCTCTCCAGTATTCTTGCCTGGGAAATCCCTTGGACAGAGAAGCCTGGTGGGCTGCAGTCCATAGCGTCGCAAAGAGTCAGACGTGACTGAGCGACTGCACGCAAGGTTCTTTGAACTTTAAGATTACAATTTGTGTGTGTATGTGTGTGTTTTATCAAGAGGGTTTGGGGGAGATTAAATGTCTTGTGATTGAAGAGGGAAAACTGTGTTTACTTTAAGCTCTTAACCCACTCTTTCTAGTGCTAAGTGTAATATAAAGTCACAAGCAAGCGTCCAATCAAGCTTGTGAACCATTGGACTGACTGAGTCAGAACATGTTACTCATTTCACAGGCCATTTACCTTCAGACCTGAGGGGACACTTGTCCTAGGAAAGGGAAGGCAGAGACTCAGAAACATTACATAGTAACCAGGCATCTCGAGAGTTTGCCTATTTGTCTCCAAGCTCTTGGATATGGTGCCAAACCACAAGTATGTGATAAGAATTAGCTCAAGAACATCAGAATTCAAAACAGTCTCCTTCCTTTTTTCAGCTCTTGTCACATTCTTGCAGGAGTCACATACCATCAGGTAGTTATGTCATTGTTAAAATGCAGATGCATGCTCCTGGCACACAGTGGTGCTGATGCTTCACATTACAGCACAGCTTTGTTTTGCCTGCAAGTTTAGAAGGTAGAAAATAGAATGGATGTGAATAAACAGTGACCTGAATGGTCTTTGTCCAGTGAAACAGCCTCAACTTTGATTTTAGTTATATGTATCTTGTGAAGGCTGGGTGGCATAGATAACTAGCATTGCTGGGATTGAGTGAATGTGTTTCTCTGAATCTTGTTATGTTTCCATCTACAAAAGCTGATAACACCTCCAGGGCTGCTACACGGATTATGTGAGTGAACACCGGAAAGCATGCGGTACAGAAGTTTTGAGTCTCTCTTCCTCCTTTGCTCACAAACACTGTGTTGCTCATCACTCAGTCGTGTCTGACTCTTTGTGACCTCATGGACTGTAACCCACCAGCCTCCTCTGTCCACGAGATTTCTCAAGCAAAAATACTGGAGTGGCTTGCCGTTTCCTTCTCCAGGGGATGTTCCCAGCCCAGGGATCGGACCTGAGTCTTGTGCATTGACAGGCAGGTTCTTTACCACCGAGCCACCATAAATAATGTTAGTGATAATATCACAACATTTGTGGAGTTAAGGAAGAAAGGTCCAAAGATCACAAGCTAAGCTTAATGATACGAGGTCATCCATTGAGAAGGCTCCACTGGGGACTGTGAGTGCAAATCGTTACTTCTACACAGGAAACCAGGAAGGGCCCTGGGCATTGACAGGAACCGTATAACTCAGCTCAAGTGTGAGGTCCACTGAAGCGACCCAGGCCATATCAGATCATGCCTTCCAAGGCCACTGTGATCCACTCCCTTCCCTTGACCGTAGGAGAAAAGGCACAGAAAGAACAGTGTCCCTGGGAGAGTTTCATGGGTCAGGCCTGGAAGTGACACACATCTTGTTTTCCTAATTCCACTGGCTGCAGTTCAGGCACCTGGCCATACTTCACGGTAAAAGAGGCTGGGAAATGCCATGAAGCTAGCTGTGCCTCTGGGAAGAGAGAAAGGTAGATTTTGATGACTGTTAAACTTCTCACCACAGATGGTCCAGAGTCTGACCCTGGGCAATCTTTCCCACAATCATGGCAATATGCTTATAATCACATCACTGTGGCAGCAATGCAGGAAAGATAAAAGGCTCTTAAATTTTTTTTTAAACTTTAAATTTTATACTGGAGAATAGCTGATTAAACATTGTGAGAGCTTTCGGCACACAGCTAAGGGATGCAGTCATACATACACGTGTATCCATCCCCCCTCCCAGCATCCCTCCCCCCAGGCTGCCACATGTCATTGCACAGAGCTCCACGTGTGCTATACAGGAAGATCCAGTTGCTTATTCATTTTAAATATACCAGTGGGTATGTGTCAATGCCAATTTTAAAAAATTTTGCTGTGCCTGATCTTTGTTTCAGCATGCACGATCTTGTTCCTGGACCAGGGCTCCCTATGTTGGGGGCCTGGAGTCATAACCACTGGAATACTAGGGAAGTAGTCCCTTAAAAATATTCATAAAATACTGTTGTTTAAAACCTATTTCCAAACTTCTTGAATGCAAAGACTCCATGAAAGGCATTTATATCTCCTGTCTCTCCTAGGTAATATATTTGGACTCCTGAGTATGACTGGGTCACTTTACACCCTTACTAGACAGTTTAAAAATCTGTCTGGTTCCAGGAAGGTGGGAGGGAGGGTCAGGATGGGGAACACATGTACACCCATGGCTGATTCATGTGAATGTATGGCAAAAGCCACCACAATATTGTAAAGTAATTAGCTTCCAATTAAAAAAAAAAAAATCTATCTGGTTCCAGATTCTCAAAGGATAAATCCACCCTCTGGTGGCTTGACCCCTGGAGGTGAGTCCTCAGGTTATTCTATGCCTTGGGATGGAGAAATTTTCTAAGCTTCCAAGAGGCGTGTGGCTAAGCCTTTCTGATGCTAGTAATAAGAAGTTCAGGACTGTGGATCCTTGGAGATTTAGCTTTGGGCCTGTTGGTGGGCTAAACCTCTCTAAGCACAGCTGTTACCAAATCCCAAGTCCAGGTGCCCCAAGCACGGTGAAGCCAATCAATACCAAAACATTAGAGATTGGAACAGAGAAGAATTGACTGCAGGTTCATACAAGAAGATGGGTGGGTCATGCCCTAAGAACTCCATAGTGACTGAAAGCTCTCAGCAAGCCACTTTAAAAGGAAAAGGTGAGGGAGGGAGGGATTCGTTGTTGCAGACTTCTTGGTGTCAGATCCTTTGTTCTTGAGGTCAGACCATGGTCAGGTAACAATGTTCCTATAAATTTCTATCAAATGAATGTTACTCTCCGTCCTGACAAGGAAGGGCAAGGTCCCAATGAGCAACTTTCCCGCTCCATGGTCCCAGTCTCGGCTAAGAGGATGCAGATCTCGGTTGGCCGCTCCTTCAGGGCCTGGTTCCCACACTCTGCCAAGCTGTCATCCCCAAGGGAGTTAGCCATCCAGCCCAACTGGTTTTCAGTCGCCTCAGGCTGCCCAAATTGGAGAGAGGTTCACCACTGCCTCGTGGGCTGTGCCAAGGCTGGTGGAGAGCGTTAGTGAGGGCTCTGGAGCCCTGCCGGGAGAAATTCCCAGTCTGTTCCCCAGGCCCTTCAGCTTACCCACTGGCCCAAGGCTGGGTGAGCTGCAGGGCCTCAGGGACAAGGCCAGGGTCTGCCTCTTACCTGACTCTCCACCTCACGACCACCCTTCCACTGTGGTCTGAATCCCTTTACTAACTGTCGTTTCTTAACAGCTGGTTGCTTGTGGGTGGTGCTCCCTGAAGCACAACCAACGGCTGAGCAGGACCCCTTACCTGGTAACAGGGTGCAGAGCAATGATGCACAGTAATGACGGATGTGCTGAGGGCTGAGCTCACTGCGCTGTGGTGCACAGCCGCCATATGCACAGCACACAAATAACAGCCCATCACTCAGCTGTGCCCCAATATAACCTTTTCTTACTACTCACTTTTAATTTTGAGCACCGTCTCTTCCTTCCATCAGGTGGTTAAGATAATCTCAGTCCGGCAATCTAGTTATGGGAAGCTTTCGTGAGATCAGGTTGTGATGGAAACAGCAAACTTCGAGAATGTCAATGTCTTTGTGAAACCATTCACCTCAGATTGGGACTTGAATTCATGTGCTGGGCCTCGAATCCCCCGCCAAAATGCTGCTTGGGACTCTGACCCACTGTATTTTAATGAGAACCTACCTGATATCTGGACTTACTGAGCCTCAGATTCTTGGGTTCTGGTTGTCTCATCACAGAAAGAATTCAGTGAGAGTGATACCGGAGAAGTGGATGTATACAGAGAGAAACACACTCCATAGCCAGAGTGTGGGTCATCGCAGAAGGAAGAAGCAGCCTGAGACTCCAGTCCTTTGGCCACCTGATGCAAAGAATCGACTCACTGGGAAAGACCCTGATGCCGGAAAGATTGAAGGCAGAGGAGAAGGGGACGACAGAGGATGAGATGGTTGGATGGCATCACTGACTCAATGGACATGAGTTTGAGTAAACTCCGGGGGTTGGTGATGGACAGGGAGGCCTGGTGTGCTACAGTCCACGGAGTCGCAAAGAGTTGGACATGACTAAGAGACTGAACTGAACTGAGCTGAATGAGTGGCAGGATCACTCAAGCTATTTTGGGGAAGGGGCAGAGATTTCCAAGAATTGGGCCACCATCCACGTTTTGATCTTTGATGGTTGGAACCCTCATGGTGCCTGTGGGAGGTCATGTAGCTTGCTGATGCGTTACGGTGAGTATATGCTCAAGGTCTAGTGGATGTCAACTTGCTGGCTATCGTGGACCCATTTGGTTCTAATCAGGTTATTTTGTGTCTCTGGGCCATATCATTCTTTCAAAGGTTGTACCCTGTCTTTGGGGCTTCCCAGGTAGCACTAGTGGTAAAGAACCCACCTGCTAATGCATGAGACATAAGAGACACGGGTTCAGTCTCCGGGCTGGGAAGATCCCCTGGAGGAGGGCATCACAACCCACTCCAGTATTCTTGCCTGGAGAATCCCATGGACAGAAGAACCTGGCAGACTACAGTCTATAGGGTCACAAAGAGTCAGACTGTACTGAAGTAAATTAGCAAACATGCACGAACCTCCCCCTTCCCTCCTGTTTCACTTGGTCCTTGATATATGCTATTGGGTATCTTCTAATTCTGCCCTTCTGCCCACTTCAATTCTGGCACATTTCAGATTTCTCTATGCTTTCCCTGCGCTATGCGAGAAGGCAAAGAAGTCATTCTGCTCCCTCTGCCAGACTAGGAGTCGGGGGTCCTTACAAACTTGCCCAGGGCCCCATTCACCTAGGTTCTTGCTCAGGGGAGTGTCTCCTGCTAAGCGGCACTGCCTGGGGTGCGGGACAAGCCCCTCTCACTGCCGCCCCTCTGTGCCTCCCTTCACCTTACTAATCACCCTCTTCTCAACCTGGAAGCATCTCTCCTCTAGTCCCCCAGAACACGCCTCTCTCCCCAAACCTGATGCTGTCATTCATGTGAGTGTTTTTGCGTTCCCCTAAGCACTTCACTTTTGGAACACAGAAGTCCAGAATAGTTTATTTATTTATTATTTTTATTCCTCTGCATTCTGTTTTTGTAAGCTCTCCCTCTTAGTTCAATGAGAATAGAATATTTTAACAGCTAGGATGAGGGATGGGGAGGACTCTGATGATGCCCATTAGTTAATGTATTATTCTAATAATAGTCCATATGTTTTAGAATAACATATATCAGAATAATACTTTACAACACTTATTCACCCACCTACCTTACAACATAGAAACAAATGAACACATATGAAGAAAGCAAGCAAACATAATGTCCCACTATAGTATCTGAAATGGATGTGTGTGAGCTTAAGTATTTCACATTGTTTCCATTCAGCTGCATACACTGAAGTATCCTGTATATAAATTTGTAAGAAAAAAATGCTCATGACTTGGAAATACGTGAGAAAAATTATGCAGTGTCATTTCACGGCTTGTGAATTCTGAGGAGATCATCTGATTCTGCAAGCTTTTTGATTGATTTTATGTTTACTATTTTACAATTCTGTAGGGATAGAAGTCAATAGGTAGAAAACTGGTAGCAAAGGCTGATGATTCTTGTGGCTAACAATGCAAATAAATCTTGACTGGTAGAGATATAATCATTTCTGCCAATTTGAAAAGATTACCCCAAACATTATATTGCATCACCTTAGAAGACACTACTCCATTTTACTCTTATTAGAAAATTCATTTCTATTTATATCAATCTACATCAATATTTGTCCATTATTCAAATTCTCCTTTGACCCAGTTAACATACTACTGTTGATTATTGATGATAAATTGAATAAAATCCTTGATGTGTTCATTTTATGAAATTTCATTTGAAAACAAAGTTTGGGAATTAAGCTTTTTTTCTTTTGAAGATTATACTATTGCCATTTGTCATAAAAAACTGTTTCTTGGTGTCTAAACTGTCACTCTCATCTTCTTTTTGCCCCATCAGCAATATTCCCAACAGTTTCTCAGGGTTCTTCCACATTTCATTTAGTCTTCANGAGGCCAGATGCGCTGGGGAGTCACATCCCTAGGAGCAATCCTCAGCCAGCGAGGGCAAGGAGCTGTCCATAAAAGCCCCATACTTTTTCTTTTCTATGGGATGATTCTGAGGGGTGTGAACAGTCTCTCCAGCGTCCCAGAGGGATTGTGTCCCTTTCCCTTTGACAGTAACCCTCATGTGAAAGCATCTGTTGTTAGCTTTCCTCCTTTCCTGGTTTCTTCTTGAAAACACCCCCAAATAAACTGCTTGCATCCAAATCCTTGTCTCACAGTCTATTTGGGGGAAACCTAAAAAAAGACAACCAAGGCCCAGTTAGTTGATCAGAGATCCGATTGGATCTTTTGAATTATGATATCAGATTGCCCTGAATATTAGGAGAGATAGCATATGAAAAGCCTCAATAAGTTCATTGAGTAAAATGTCCATAAATCTGGGAGAGAGACAGGAAAGCTGTGCTCTTGTGCTTCCTATAGGAAATGTTTGTCAGATATTTGTGAGAAGAAGGTTTCTGCACCCTAGTGAGGGGAAGGAAAGCCATGCATTTTGAGTTACAATGTCATAAAAGCCCTAAACATTTGAATGAGGAACAAGCTCCACAGATTCTTGTAGCATGTATTTTATTTGGAGAAAAAGTAAAACGGATTTATCCTTTCTTTAAAGTTTTCCTGGGCAGAGATCCTGTTTTTAGCTACCAAGGGATGATAAATGGAAATTATGTGCTCAGTGTCTTTATTAGTTTTCTATTGCTGCTGTAATAAATTATCAAAGACTTGGCTAAAACAGTACAGATTCATCACCTTGCAGTTCTGTAAATT
Organism: Oreotragus oreotragus; assembly: GCA_006410675.1. Taxonomy (NCBI): domain Eukaryota; kingdom Metazoa; phylum Chordata; class Mammalia; order Artiodactyla; family Bovidae; genus Oreotragus; species Oreotragus oreotragus. The sequence goes on from SJYX01001730.1 coordinate 124,719, forward strand.
AGGACGCTGACATGGCTCTCACTGGGCTAAAATCAAGGTATCAGCAGGGACTGACATATATACACACACACAACTGATACTATATATAAAATGGATAACTAATGAGATCCTNAATAAATTATCAAAGACTTGGCTAAAACAGTACAGATTCATCACCTTGCAGTTCTGTAAATTAGGACTCTGACATGGCTCTCACTGGGCTAAAATCAAGGTATCAGCAGGGACTGACATATATACACACACACAACTGATACTATATATAAAATGGATAACTAATGAGATCCTGCTGTATATAGCTCAGTGCTCTGTGGTGAACTAAATGGGAAGGAGATCCAGAAAAGAGGAGTGTGTGTGTATACTTATAGCTCATTTATTTTGCTTTATAGTAGAAAATAACACAGTATGGTAAAGTAAATATACTCCAGTAAAAATTAATATTTGAAAAAAGATATCAGAGGCTCTAGGGGAAAATCTGTTTCACTGGCTTTTCGAGCTTCTAGGGGCCACCCGTGTTCTTGGCTTATGGACCCCTTCCTCCACCTCAAAGCCAGCAATATGACATCTCTGACTGACTACAGCTGGGAAGGTTCTTTGCTTTCAAGAAGTCATGTGATTAGATTGTGATGATCTGGATACTCCAAGATAATGTCAGAATAATTTCAATCACTTCATAAAATCCTTTTTGCTGTGTTCGATAACATATTTACAAGTTCCAGGGATGATGGTATGGACATCTTTGGGTATAGATAAAAAAGAAAAAAATCACAGAGTGTATCTTTAGTTTATTGTTTTTAGTTTTGAAGGAATCCAGTAAATGTATATTTTTAAAGGCTTCCATAGGTTCATTCCCAAACTGACTATCCCAAACTACTTTTGGGAATTTTTTTTTAATTGCAATCTAATATTCATAGACCAAAGAACACTTCAACAAGTGAACTTCTCTGGAAACTACAATCAGATCAAGAAATAGGACATGTCTAGCATGCAGACCTCTTCTCATGCTCTGCCACACTCACATTCCCTTCTCTCCCACAGAAAACAGTGTCTCCATTTCTATATCACAGATTTGTTCTGCCTCTAAATCTGATACAGAGAGAATTATAAAGAATATATCCTTTTGTGTCTGCTTCCTTCAGTCATTTATTGCCTTAAGAAATTTTCCTTTTGTACCAATAACTTGTTCATTCTCACTTGTAGAGTTTCCATTTTAAGAACATACCACCATTTATTTATTCATTACATGGTGACCTTTTGGATTGTTTTTAAGTTTTAACTAATGTTGCCACTGTGAATTTTCCAGTGTATCTCTCTGCAACCATATATATACATTAATGTTGGGTATCTATGGAATGGAATCACTGGGACATAAAGTGTGCACATACTCATCTTTGGATGATATTGACAAACGTTCCAGGTGTTTGGACCATGAGCATTCTGGGTGTTCTACATCCTTAGCAACATTCGGTATTGTCAGTCTTTTAAATGTGTTAACCTCTCGGGTGAGTGTATAGTGATATCTCATTAAGATTTGTTTGTTGTTGTTCTCTCTTTTTCTCAGGTAGAGTTTACAGATAGTTAAATACACATATCTTAAGGGTTTTAATTTTTTTTTTTTTCAAACTCTAAGCTTTGTTTGAACAATTCAATGAATTCAGTGAATTTTATCAAGGGCTGAAGGGCGGCCCCGGGTGGCTCAGTGGAAAAGAATCTGCCTACGAATACAGGAGATGCAGGAAACGTGGGTTTGACCCCTGGGTCAGAAAGATCCCCTGGAGAAGGAAATGGCAACCCTCTCCAGTATTCTTGCCTGGGAAATCCCTTGGACAGAGAAGCCTGGTGGGCTGCAGTCCATAGCGTCGCAAAGAGTCAGACGTGACTGAGCGACTGCACGCAAGGTTCTTTGAACTTTAAGATTCCAATTTGTGTGTGTATGTGTGTGTTTTATCAAGAGGGTTTGGGGGAGATTAAATGTCTTGTGATTGAAGAGGGAAAACTGTGTTTACTTTAAGCTCTTAACCCACTCCTTCTAGTGCTAAGTGTAATATAAAGTCACAAGCAAGCGTCCAATCAAGCTTGTGAACCATTGGACTGACTGAGTCAGAACATGTTACTCATTTCACAGGCCATTTACCTTCAGACCTGAGGGGACACTTGTCCTAGGAAAGGGAAGGCAGAGACTCAGAAACATTACATAGTAACCAGGCATCTCGAGAGTTTGCCTATTTGTCTCCAAGCTCTTGGATATGGTGCCAAACCACAAGTATGTGATAAGAATTAGCTCAAGAACATCAGAATTCAAAACAGTCTCCTTCCTTTTTTCAGCTCTTGTCACATTCTTGCAGGAGTCACATACCATCAGGTAGTTATGTCATTGTTAAAATGCAGATGCATGCTCCTGGCACACAGTGGTGCTGATGCTTCACATTACAGCACAGCTTTGTTTTGCCTGCAAGTTTAGAAGGTAGAAAATAGAATGGATGTGAATAAACAGTGACCTGAATGGTCTTTGTCCAGTGAAACAGCCTCAACTTTGATTTTAGTTATATGTATCTTGTGAAGGCTGGGTGGCATAGATAACTAGCATTGCTGGGATTGAGTGAATGTGTTTCTCTGAATCTTGTTTGTTTCCATCTACAAAAGCTGATAACACCTCCAGGGCTGCTACACGGATTATGTGAGTGAACACCGGAAAGCGTGCGGTACAGAAGTTTTGAGTCTCTCTTCCTCCTTTGCTCACAAACACTGTGTTGCTCATCACTCAGTCGTGTCTGACTCTTTGTGACCTCATGGACTGTAACCCACCAGCCTCCTCTGTCCACGAGATTTCTCAAGCAAAAATACTGGAGTGGCTTGCCGTTTCCTTCTCCAGGGGATGTTCCCAGCCCAGGGATCGGACCTGAGTCTTGTGCATTGACAGGCAGGTTCTTTACCACCGAGCCACCATAAATAATGTTAGTGATAATATCACAACATTTGTGGAGTTAAGGAAGAAAGGTCCAAAGATCACAAGCTAAGCTTAAT
>SJYX01001733.1:0-14373 GCA_006410675.1 Oreotragus oreotragus
TCCATGGGAGTTTCCAGGCAAGAGTACTGGAGTGGGATGCCATTGCCTTCTCCAGAATGGAGGTGCAGACATATGAAAAGGAAGAAACAACGGAAAGTTCAGTGCAAGCTTTTATTAAATGTAATACTCTTCTCTATCAATTAAACTGAAATATCCGGAGTGATTATGGCCATCCCCAAAGACATACGACGTGATCTTATTTCCATAAAATCTGTCTATGATGTTGAGAACAAACAGCAGTGAGGAAAAATTAGAAAGGAAAAACCACTGAGGAAACCACTGAGGAAAAACCTATGACTTCATTGCAATCATAGGAGAGAAGTGATGGTGAGCATTAACAGGATGCTATTAGTGGTGATGGCTGAAAGATATCATATTCAGGATATGATATGAAGCTAGATCTAATGGGGTTTATTGACAAAGCAAAAGGATATGGTTTGTGAAGGAGAGAGAGGAATTAAACACATCCCATGGCTGCTGGTCTTAGCAACTGGAGGAATATGTGCCATTTCTGAAGTGAAGAAAGAATGCAAGAGTGTATATATGCATGTACATATGCACATGCTATGACAAAAGAAAACCAATGATGCTATTTGGCTGTGGTTAGTTTCATATGCACTTGGTGAATTGTCATTAGGCAGTTGTATGTAGGAATGTAGTGATCAGTGAAGAAGCTACAGGAAATCAGCTAAGGGGTTGGTGTAAATAGAGAAATATGAGGGCCTAAATCCTAAGGCATGCTAACATTCAAAGTTCGAAAAATGAAGGAGGATTTATAGTCATTCCTTTGGTATTTGTTGGGAACTGGTTTCAGGATTTCCATAGATTCATTGGAAAAAGCCCTGATGCTGGGAAAGATTGAAGGCAGGAGGAGAAGGGGACGACAGAGGATGAGATAGTTGGATGGCATCACTGACTTGATGGACATGAGTTTGAGCAAGCTCCGGGAGTTGGTGATGGACTGGTGTGCTGCAGTCCATAGGGTCACAGAGTTGGACATGACTGAGCGACTGAANAGGGGACGACAGAGGATGAGATAGTTGGATGGCATCACTGACTTGATGGACATGAGTTTGAGCAAGCTCCGGGAGTTGGTGATGGACTGGTGTGCTGCAGTCCATAGGGTCACAGAGTTGGACATGACTGAGCGACTGAACTGATAGATACCAAAATCTGAGAATGCTCAAGTCCCTTATATAAAATGGCATAGTATTTGCAAATAACCTGTACACATCCTCATGTATACTTTAAAACAGTGGTCCCCAATCAGGGACCAATTTCATGCAAGACAATTTTCCCACAGACCTGGGGAGGGGGATGGTTTCAGGATGGTTCCAGTGCATTACATTTATTATGTACTTTATTTCTAATTTAAAGCCATCACCGATCTGAGGGCAGGTACTGGTCTGCGGCCTGGAGGCTGGGGACTCCTGCTTTAAAGCATCTCTAGATTACTTATAAATGCTCTGTAAAAACACAAATACAGTGTTAATGCTATGCAAATAGTTTGCTGGAAAATTCAAGTTTTCCTTTCTGGAACTTTCTAGAATTAAAAAATATATATTTAGATCCGTGATTGGTTGAATATTTTAATGTGGATGCCACAGACACAGAGGGCTAACTATGCATACAGTGGAGTACTATTCAGCTATAAACAAGAAGAAAATCCTGCCATTTGCAACAACATAGATGAATCTTGAGGGCATTATGCTAAATGAAATAAATCAGACAAAGGAAGATAAACACTGCATGATCTCACTTATATGTGGAATGTAAAATAAGTCAAATTCAAAGAAATAGATTGGCAATTGCCAGGAGCTCCAGTGTGGAAGAAATTGGGAGAACTTGGTCAGAAGATACAAACTTTCATTTATAAGATGAATAAATTCTGGGAATCTACTACACAGCACCGTGAACTTAGTTAACAATACTGCATCATACACTTCACCTTTGCTAAGAGAGCAGATCTAAAATACACTAACCACACACACCAAAAAAATGGTAACTGCATAAAGTGATGAGTGTGTTAATTAACCTTACTCTGGTAATCATTTTGCAATATACATGTACATCCCATCATCATGTTGTACACCTTAACCTTAAGATGAATATTACTTTTCTCAATGTTATTTTTCAATTATATCTCAGTAAAGCCAGGGAGAGGAAATGGAGGAGAAGCCACCAGAAGTGAAGGACCGGGGGCAGCCAGTGAGTATGGTGATTCTGAACCTAAGTGAAGGAAATGTTGAAAAGATAAGGGCATAAAAAAAGCTATATGAAATGCTGAGAGACGTGAGGACATCAAGGTATAAATGAGGCATTTTGCTTTAAAGGAGAGCAATAGACGGGGTGACAACTAGGGCAAACGTTAAGTCAGGACAGGGGCTTTAATTTAGAATGAAAAATAATTATTTTATTACTATTATGTAATTAAGACAAGAAATTTACCAGCTGATAGGAATAATCCAGTGGTAAGTGGGCACAGTTTGAATGCAGAAGAGATAATTTTAAGAGTCATGTCCCTGAGTAGACAGGGGAAGGATCCAGTGCCAAGTAGAGAGGCTGACCCTAGCTCAAAGCAGGAATAATTCATCCACCTGATCAGCCAGAAAACTGGATAGATCAGCCAGTTAAAAAAAAAAAAATAAAGACAGAGGTAGTGGTGAAAAGGAAGACAGCACTAAATCTTCTACGAATGAGGAGAGTGACCTTGGATTGAGAGATGAAAACAACAAGGAAGTGAGCTGGAGTATCATTTGATGGTGTCTCTAAAGGAGGAGTACCAACCTCCTAAGCCATGGACCAGTACTGGTCCATGACCTGTTAGGAACCAGGCTGCACAACAGGAGGTAAGCAGTGGGTAACTAAGTGAAGCTTCATCTGTATTTAGACCTGCTCACCAAGGGGAGCTGGGAAAAACTGTCTTCCAGGAAACCAGTCCATAGTGCTAAAAAGGTTGGGAACCACTGCTGTAAAGGAGATATTACATTGAGAAAGGAAGGAGGGAGAATATATTTTAGAAAGAAATAACAAGCAAGCAGTTAGTCCACTCCACTCTCCGCCATAACTAGGATATATTCTTATGAGACAAAAAATAATCACCACTTGAGAAGGAAGCACTGCCTTTGGGGTAAGTCAGATTCCGTGAGAATAAGGGGAAGACAACATTCTTCAACGAGTTGAGGATGTGGGCAGTTTTGCTCACGACACTCTTGAGAGGTCAAGAGAGCAGGTGGAAAGGTTTGGGTGGACAAGGAGTAGTGTCAGAGTCTTATTAAGGTATTTAGAATGCCGTACGAGGGAACCTCCCTGATGGCCCAGTGGTTAAAAATGCACCTTCCAATGCAGGAGATGCAGATTTGACCCCTGGTCAGGAAGCTACGATCCCATACGTGGTAGGGCAGCTAAGCCCACGTGCCACAGCCACTGAGCCACGTGCCACAGCAAGAGACCCCAGGGGCTGCAACTAAGACCCGACACAGTCAGATATGTAACACGTGTGGCATTCCTTATATGCGGAATCTAAAGAGATGATGCAGATGAGCTTACTTACAAAACAGAAAGAGGTTCAGGGAACAGCTTCAAAGCGGAAAGGATAGTTAGGGATTTTGAGATGAATATGTATACACTGCTCTATTTAAAACGGATAACCAACAAAGGCCTACTGTGCAGCACAGGGAACTCTGCTCAATGTTATGTGGCAGCCTGGAGGCCAGAGGAGTTTGAGGGGAAATGGATACATGAATATGTGTGGCTGAGTTCCTTCTCTGTTAACCTGAAACTGTTACAACACTATTAAGTGACTCTACCCCAAGACAAAATGTAAAGTTTAAAAATAATAATACATAAGTAAAAAAGAATGCCATATGGGTGTCACATGTGGGCAACAGAGGATGTGATACACACACATGCACGCTTACACACACCATGGAGCATTACTCAGCTATAAAAAAGAATGGAATTTTTGCCATTTGTTACAACATGGATGAACTTGGAAGGTATGTGATGCTGCTGCTGAGTCGCTTCAGTCGTGTCCGACTCTGTGCGACCCCATAGACGGCAGCCCACCAGGCTCCCCCGTCCCTGGGATTCTCCAGGCAAGAACACTGGAGTGGGTTGCCATTTCCTTCTCCAATGCATGAAAGTGAAACATGAAAGTGAAGTCGCTCAGTCACGTCCGACTCTTCGCAACCCCATGGACGGCAGCCCACCAGGCTCCTCCATCCATGGGATTTGCCAGGCAAGAGTACTGGAGTGGGGTGCCATTGCCTTCTCCGTGGAAGGTATCATGCTTAGTGAAATAAGTCAGACAGAGAAGACAAATACCGTATGATATCATGCACATATATAATCTAAAAAAACAAACTATAGAGAATATAACAGAACAACAACAACAAAAAAAAACGGACTCACAGATATAGAGAACAAACTAGTGGTTACCTGTGGAAAGAGGAAGAAGGGAGGGTTAATATAGGAGCATAGCATTAAGAGTCACAAACTATTATGTAAAAAATAAGCTACAGGGATATATTATACAATACAGAAAGTACAGCCAGTATTTTATAATAACTGTAAATGGAATGTAACTTTAAAAAATTGTGAATCACTACATTATGCACCTGAAACTTATGTAACATTAAACATCTGTTGTACTATACCTCAAAGAAATAACAATAGCTTTCCTGAAGCTTAAGCTTTTGACTGTGTATGAGGCAGACAGGACTAGAAAGTGTAATAAGATTAGGTCTGATAGAATGTGGATTCTAATGATAGGGTTCTTTTTAGAATCCATCTCACAGTTGGTAAAGTAGTGGATGGGGTCATGGAAGGCAGCGTGGGGTGCCAGCTGCTCTGATCCTCCTGCTCAAGAGAACCTCATTTTAACTCACAACCACCAATTGCCTCGTCTTGGGGGCCCATTGCAGTGTTCACCACAAGACCACACTTTTGCTGGGTTCCTCCCAGCCAGACCAAGCAAGGGGGAAGGGCTAGACAAAAGACCATTCCTGTCAACTGCGGGACTTCTCTTTGTCTAGGTCCCCACACTGCCCCTGTCAAGACCATCTCAGGGCCACCCTACAGCCTGAGGCTCTCCCTACCAACCTCCTTCCATCCCTCTCTTTTCCTACAGATGTCAAAACTGTTTCTAGGTCTGAGGTTTTCCTTGCCTGTGTCTGCCTATTTCCCCATCATCTCCCAGGGACATCTTCCACAATAAACCACTCACACTTGTGACTGCCTTGGAGTCTGCTTCCAGGAGGACACAAGCTGACACACTTCGGGAGAGGATGGGAGGCTATGGAGCTGAGGCAAAGTGTGCTGGATTTTACTAGGAACTCACAGAGCTCTGCAGGCCTCCTGAATGTCATTGCCATCTGATCATCAGGGATGAAGTGGTTCACTGGAAATAATAGAATCCCATGCATTTTCCTTATATCCTGCTATAAGTGGCAGGCACTGCAGTCAGGATAATGGAAAAGCTTTTCTAACATTGTGTACTTTATTGGCCTCCTAGGTGGTAAAGAATCCAACTGCCAGTACAGGAGATGCAAAAGATGTGAGTTTGATCCCTGGGTCGGGAAGATCCCCTGGAGTAGGAAATGGCAAACCACTCCAGTATTCTTGCCTGGAAAATCCCATGGACAGAGAAGCCTGGCAAGCTACAGTCCATGGGGTCACAGTCAGACACAACTGCGCACAGCACATGTANGTTTGATCCCTGGGTCGGGAAGATCCCCTGGAGTAGGAAATGGCAAACCACTCCAGTATTCTTGCCTGGAAAATCCCATGGACAGAGAAGCCTGGCAAGCTACAGTCCATGGGGTCACAGTCAGACACAACTGCGCACAGCACATGTACTTTATTATCCTCCTTGTGTGCCAAGTTGGGAATGCTACAAAATAGCAAGCAAGACAGTCACAGAACTGTATTGAGGGCTTGCTCTGTAGCAAGCTCTGGACTGACTAGAGGCCCCATTCATTCAGGGTGTTTACTGAATACCCAGGTTCACAGGGCACCGCCTCAAGTCAAAACATGGGTTAACACTTATTTTTTTAAAAACACATTTACATCCTGCCTTGCTTAGGCAGCACTGTGTCTGTCCTAAAGCAAACACATCCACAGGCTGCCATGTAATATAAATTCTCCTTGCTATCTTGCTGACTGGATGCTTCCTGCTTCTCCCAGCTGCATCTCAATTTTCCTCCTTAAATAGAGCAAACAAAGGCTCTCTTTCTTGCCATTGCATGTTGTGAATGCTTCAGAAATGACAACATACCTCCAGGAGATTGGGACACTTGAAAATCAGTGCCTTCATAGAAAGAGCTTCTTGTGCTGTCCACTTCAGGGGTTCCTGCCTGACAGGTATTTGTGCTGCTTTCCCAGTAGACAGCCCAGCCTGAGTGAAGGCAAAACAATGTTAGCCCCCAGCTCAAGAGGAAACAGAGCTGTGGGCTTTGGGTTCCTTTGGACTCCTGGGTTACTTATTTGTCTGGTTTCTGTGCGTTTCTGGGATGGCAACTATTTAAAACCTCAAACCTCTATACCTTTTTATTCCTCCCCTGAGTGAAAGGCTTACAAAATATACCTTTGCATTATAAACACATTTTAGAAGTTAACCCAGAGTTCCCTGGGCCCAGCTAAATGCTAACCAAATGTGTTAAAATCAACAGTTGGATGTTGCCCAAAGAGACAGCCGGGGAGTGGGGAGAAGTAAGGGAGTGACTCACAGTTGGAGACGCCAGCAGAAAATGATGCTACCTGAGACCAAGCAAACAGCATGAGCCTCCCTCGTGGCTCAGAGGTAAAGTATCTGCCTGCAGCCTAGGAGACCCGGGTTTGATTCCTGGGTCAGGAAGATCCGTGGCAGAAGGGAAAGGCTCCACTCCAGTATTCTGGCCTGGAGAATCCATGGACAGTGGTGCCTGTCGGGCTACAGTGCACGGGCTGGTAAAGAGTAGGACATAACCAAGAGACGAACATTTCATGGGAAACCAGCCCAACCAGGCCACAGAACCGGTGTGGTGTGGTGACGCAGCTCTCAGTTCAGTTCAATCGCTCAGTCGTGTCCGACTCTTTGCGACCCCATGAACCGCAGCACGCCAGGCCTCCCTGTCCATCACCATCTCCCGGAGTTCACTCAGACTCACGTCCATCGAGTCCGTGATCTCATCCTCTGTCGTCCCCCTTCTTCTCCTGCCCCCAATCCCTCCCAGCATCAGGGTCTTTTCCAATGAAGATACAGTTCTAGGTAGCTAAAATTAAAAAGGATTACCTAGAATTGTTTAATTAGACCATTTCATTTACTGAAATATAAAATCCACTAAGTGCTTACTATTCTAGCTCCTGTGCATGTACATGTGGTGTTATGCAAAAGTGTAATAAACTTCCTTCTAAGCACTTAGCAGTCATTTACTCTGCGCTTTGGCCATCAAGAGGCAAGAGCTGGGGAGTCCTTAATGCCCTTTAACCTAGCTGTGCCACTCCTGGGAAGCGAACACAAGAAAAGAGCCTTGGGATGAGGCATGTATTCGCACTGCAATAGCTCTAATAACAAAAGCCTTTCAGACAATGGAAATTGTTTCAAAAATTATTTAACACAAAGAAAAGGAAATATTATAAAGAATATTTGCATTGAGAAACTAAATCAGTCTTTTCCTGTTGTCTATTGCAATTCAATAGACTGTAAGCTAACACTAAGAAAAAAGGCTAATTTCACACACTATATAAAATAGACAACTAATAAAAAAAACCTACTGTATGGCACAGGGAACTCTATTCAATAGTCTGTAATCACCTATATGGGGCTAGAATCTAGAAAGAGTGGATATATGTGTATGTATAACCAACCCACTTTGCTGTACAGCAGAAACATAACATTGCAAATCAACTACATTCCAATAAAAATTAATTTAGAAAATCACTTTGGCAGTGGTATGCTGAAGCCAGCTCACAAGCTCATAAAAGCCAGGAAGTTTATGAGCTGATAATTATATATAACCACGTTTGAAATTTAAATTATGTAAGTTTGTAACAAAATAAACTATATAATAAAGATTCATGCCTCATCACTTCCTTAAAAAAAGAATGCTAGTTTTATCCATAATAAAAATAATAGAACTGCCCCAGTGATTATTAACCCCAACACCTACCTAATTGTCTCAATAAGGGAAAAACAAGAAATTCCAAGAGGCAATAGAATTTATAGGAGATTTTCCTGAGGTGAAAGTGCAATGGATTGTTTGTCCCTCCTCTAGTTGGAGAGGATAGAGAGTGCCTCCCCCCTCAGAAATTAAAAAAGGGTCCAAAAAAGTGTCCACAGAGTTACACCCTTGTGTGAAAGGAGGCTGGCCTTGCTCAGGTCATCTAGATGTTTGCTGAGCTGCAGGCACTTGCAGAACTAAACCAGTGCAGCCACCTGAATGAAGGAGCATAAAGAAGTTTTCATGAGACTTTGATAAGTGTCCACTGAAACTTCACATCCACAGTAGATCAGCCTCTCATCTGGAGAATTCTGAAGGTAGGAGTCAGGCTGGAGAAGCCTTGATGGCATAGCAAAGACAGACTGCCCAGTAAGGCTGCATCAGTTTCTTGAGAACGAAGTGGATGCCTTGGAAGATAAATGGGCCACCTTTTAAGTACTCTGGCCAGCAGTGATGATTTGGGTCCACCACCAGCAGCAGTAGAAGATACAGGAAATCAGTTAGACAGTGCACTGCCCTTGCTGGGTACACTGTGGTGGTCCAGTCAGCCTGCACAATATCCATCAAGGCCCGAGACAAAAAGAGCCAGCATTTAGACACCCACTGTGGAAAGCATAAATAACAATAAGCAATATGCAGGTAGCAATAAGACAAAGCAAAAGCCCTTTGCCTTTTTTTTCCCCTCCAGTCTTCTTTCTCCTTCCTCCAAATCTATGAGACTTGGAAGGACACACAAGAGAAATAATAGAGCAGGAGACAGCAAAGAAGAACAATCACACCACATGCCCCATTAGAGGCCCCCAAGCCACACTCCAGCCTGCTGGAGAGAAGGGAGAAGGCTGAACTGGATGTGAGATAGAACCTGTGCTTTACATTACCCTAAATCAGATTAAAAAATACATATCTACATAGTCTTACTTACCCTAAATGACACTACAATCATCTCTCCTTCTGCACAGGGGATACTCTCCAAGATCCTCAATGGATGCTTGATCTGCAAATAGCACTGAACCCTATACATACACACCAGTGGTAAGGTTTCACTGATAGGCACAGTAAGGGAACATCTCAAATGCCAGCACCACTGCTCTTGGCACCTGGGTGCTAAGTCGCTTCAGTTGTGTCCAGCTCTTGGTGACCCTATGGACTGTAGCTCGTCAGGCTCCTCTGTCCATGGAATCTTCCAGGCAAGAATACCGGAGTGGGTTGCCGTGCCCTCCCCAGGGGATCTTCCCAAGGCAAGGATCGAACCTGTGTGCTTTGGGGCCATTATTAGATAAAATGACAGTTTCCTGAACACAAGCACTGTGGTACCACGACAGTCAATCTGCTAACCGAGACGGCTACTAAGTGAATAATGAGCAGGATGCTCTGGACAGAAAGATCATTCACGTCCTGGGCAGCACTGACCAGGACTGAGGGGCAGTTCATCACGCTGCTCAGGATGTCATGCAATTTAAAACTTGTGACTTGTTTATTTCTGGAATTTTTCATTTAATAACTTTAGAAGGCAGTTGGCCACAGGTAACTAAAACCACAGCGAGCAAAACTGTGGGTACAGGGGAACTCTCTAACTCACAGTGCCTGGAAAGTTGTGTCTACACAAGACACAGGGAGAGATGAGTGAGTCAGCACTGCGCTTGCCTTTTTAAAGTCGTCATTAAGGAAGTAAAGTGTTTTCCACAGGTGTACCCTCATTAAGTTCACCTCGTTTATTACATCAGTAATGCAAAGCATTGTGTTCCTAAACACTTTTCAAGACAGAATCCTACCTAGACTATGCTTTTTTGTGTTTTGGTAAATTCACATTCTTTCTAGCCATCAGAAGGTCCACTGTTTGACTAAAAAGCAAGAAAATTTTGGTTTTAAAATACCAAAAATATCAAACTTCAAGAAGCATTTAGAATACAAGTGAAATATCCTGGAACAGTGCTTCCCAAAATGTGTTGCACTGAAACCTGTAAGATCCTCTGCTGTAAAGAGGAGGGATATGCAATAAATTTGAGAAACTCTTAAAAATTCACAATTCATATTATCATGTTCAAAAGTCTGAGAAATGCTCTAATTTTTTTTTAATTACTAATGTTTAATCTGGCACACTTGATATTCACCCCCACCAATACTCAATTCCGTGACAATATCCAATGATCGATCGCCTGTGGAGTAAATCTTTGTGAGAAGTGCCTTTGCCTACAAGTTCCCTCTGGACAAGAAGGCAGTAGGAAACACACTTCTCTGCCTCTTCCTCCTCTGGATGGTAAATGAAGATAATACGAGGGTGAGAAGGAAAGAACGAGACCACTGCAGAGGACAGAACAGAAACTGTAAAGGGTACAAGATGGCGAGATATTGCTAGAAAGGTAGAAGGTACCCGACGCTGATTCCTGAAGCAGCACCTCAAAAGGTCAACAAGCAAGTGAAACTATGGCTTCAAAGGAGACTTTTGGCCCAGTTCAACCACTCACAAGGCCTCATTCCCCCAAAAAAGATTTTTTCCCTTCTTTTTTAAACTTTTTCTTTTATACTGGAGTAAAGCTAATTAGCAACACTATGATAGTTTTAGGTGGACAGCAAAGGAATTCAGCCATGTGTGGGCTCAGTCACTTCAGTCGTGCCTGACTGCGACCCCACGGATTGCAGCCCGCCAGGCTCCTCCGTCCATGGGATTCTCCAAGCGAGAATCCTGCAGTGTGTTCCCATGCCCTCCTCCAGGGATTTTTCCCAACTTGGGGATCGAACCCGTATCTCCTGTGGCTCCTTCATTGCAGGTGGATTCTTTACCGTTGAGCTACCGGGAAAGCCCAGACTCAGCCATACATATACCTGTATCCATTCTAAACCAAAAAGATTTTGGCTAAAGAGATAGCTGACCCAATGGTTGCAGTATGGAAGGTAAGCAGCAGGCAAAGCTATAAATATCTTTCAGGCAAATGGGGACATTGCATATGTCTGGTTATGAAGGGGAAGGGAGAAGGATCTTAAAACTTTGCAGAAGAAAAATATTCTTAGTTTCCTCTCTGGGGAAGATAATTTCTGGCCTCAGTTGCAGGTAGTATGTAAAGTAGGAGTCTAAAATAGAACCAAGGAGAGAAACAGGACATGCTCTACGGCGGGTTGAAAAACGGCCTCGCCAAGCTCCACAGAGCATCGGTATATCAAACAAGCGTTCAGGTACAAGTCTGTCGATTCCACTCCCTTTAGGTGGAATGGGTTCTTAAAAATGCATCTGTGCCATATTTAAATGAGGGAAGCCTATCAGCCTCTCTTCAGAATTCACAGATGGAAAGCAGCAGAGGGTTTTCTTAGCGAAGATGACCAATAGCAGGGTTGGTCATGTGAGATAAGCCATTACCCAAATCTGACTGAAAGGAGAGTGACTTGCTACAATTAACTGACTCCACTTAAAGTCTGCCCTTATTTCCCCCAAACCACAAGAACCTCTCGCCTGCAATGGACTGTAGACCAAGAGGACAGAGGAGGGCTTCCTTCGGGTCTCCAGGGTGGCTGTGTTCCTCTCTCCTCTAGCCTCACAGTGAGCTGGGACAGAGCTTGTCTCTAACAAGATGGAGATAGGGTTAATCTGCTCATAGGGACAAGGCTTTTAACAACAACACAGACGGTTTCATCAAGCACTTAAATGTGCCAAAGACTGTCCTTAGGACCTAGCACCATTACAGCATTTCATCCTCAAAACAACTCTATGTGAAGGTGGGCACTTTCATTATCCCTGACTTACAGAAGGATAAACAAGGACACAAAAGTAGGAGAGGAACTAAGAAAGGGAAACCAGAGAAACACACAATGAACTGTAGACGGTTGATTCTGGAAAGTACCATGGAAATTATTGAGGCCAGTGGCTCGCAGCCAGGGGCAGTTTTGCACCACCCCCCAACTCGCCCTGGCTAGGACATTCGGCAAAGACTGGAGAGATTTCTCTTTATCACAACTGGGCGAGGGAGGCGGGGGGGTTGTTGCCATAAATGTCTAACAATATACAAGATAAATGCCATAACAAAGAATTATCTGCCCAAAATATCAATAGTGCTACGATTGAGAAACCTCAGGTTAACTGAATGATTTTGCGTGGGAAGACACTAAGACTCAAAGAGGCTCACATCTCATCACAGAGCTCGCGCTCTGTCTTAGGCTGATGGGGTTGATACAACAAAATACCACAAACTGGGTAGCTTCTAAACAATAGAAAGTTATTTCTCACAGTTCTGGAGGCTGGGGAGTCCAAGATCAAGATGTCTGAACACTCGGGGTCCAGCGAGAGCCTACTTCCCGATTCACACATGGCCATCTTTTTTGCCAAGTCCTCACATGACTAAAGGGTCACGGGCGCGTTCTCAGGTTTCTTTTATACAGATACTAATTCCATTCATGAGGGCTCTGCCGTCATGATCTAATCACCTCCCAATGGCCACACCTTCAAATACCCTCACACCAGGGATGAGGTTTCAACATAAGAATTTTGTAGGAGACACAAGCATTCATTTTTATGCCAGACTTCAGAATCTCACTTTCTAGAGTCAAACCTGTATGACCTTGGCAATCCCTCCTCTCTTCAAGCTTCCTTTTTCCTAACTGTAAAGCGGACATAATAGTGGTAAGCACTTCACTGGGTTGCTATGTTAATCAAACACCATATGTAGACAGGTGACTACAAGGCTGATGTCAGCACTGTCTAACTTCTGTCAGTGGGTGACTTACCCACTGCTGCTGCTGCTGCTAAGTCACTTCAGTCGTGTCCGACTCTGTGCAACCCCATAGACGGCAGCCCACCAGGCTCCCCCATCCCTGAGATTCTCCAGGCAAGAACACTGGAGTGGGTTGCCATTTCCTTCTCCAATGCATGAAAGTGAAACGTGAAAATGAAGTTGCTCAGTCGTGCCCGACCCTCAGCGACCTGATGGACTGCAGCCTTCCAGGCTCCTCCATCCATGGGATTTTCCAGGAAAGAGTACTGGAGTGGGGTGCCATTGCCTTCTCTGGACTTACCGACTAGTGAGTCCTAACTTCCAGCCCAGCTCTCCATAGGACTTGGAGAGAGCCAAGCACAGAAGCTACGCTAAGATGCCCACACCTTCTTTCTCTGTGTGTGTGTGTGTGTGTGTGTGTGCTTAGTAGTGTCCGACTCTTTGCGACCCCATGGACTGTAGCCTACCAGACTCTAGCCATGGAACTTTCCAGGCAAGAATACTGGGAAGGGTTGCCACTTCCTGCTCCAGGAGATCTTCCTGACCCAGGAATCAAACCCTGTATCTCTTGTGTATACCCTGTTGGCAGGCAGATTCTTTACCTCTAGCACTACCTGAAGCCCATTCTTTTGCTTTAGTCTTATCTTATTTTCCTCCATCAAGAAACAGAACAAAATAATACCTAGCCTGGTGAGCTGAATGACACTCAAGCAAAATCTGATATCCAAGCTAGACCAGTAGAAATCAAGAGAAACGGTGAGAGAGGAAAGGGTACAAAAGATGGCCAAAAGGAAAGTGAACAAGGAGGCAACATCGCAGAGGAATTAGAATCAGCTATAGGAAAAAACCACCAGCTGAACCAGGTTAAGGTTTAGTTCAAGGCAGGGTGTGTCAGCACAAACCACCAGGTGCAACCCCTGCTTCTTGTGGGCTTGGTGGAGGAAGCAGGCTCTGTGGATTTAGAAAGACAAAGCTGGAGACATCATGCAAATAGACACTCACCATTGGATCAAAGCTCTATTTACCATCCTTCCTGGAGAGAGGGAAAAAATTCACTGAGGCCCCCTGGTGGGTGTGCTAAAGCAAATATCTGAGCAACTAACCACTCAGAAGAGCACATTTGCTTTGATCACAGGATGAGGCTGGAAGCTGCATTTTTCTGGTTACACTGAATCTTATCCACTCCCTTGATGCCAAACCACATTTCTCCTCTATTAGAATAGGGCCCGTTTTTTATTATTCTAGGCAGCTTTTCTAAAACTCATTTTTTTTCTTTTTCCTAACTAATGCTAATAATTTCTGATGGAAAGCCTGAAAGTTAAGTCAGGTCTCTGCAGCTGGTAATCCTATGTTTCCCCGCCCACCCACTCCACACCACCCAGGCCCCAGAGCAGTGCTGAGCAGAGTAGTTTGAGCCAGTAAAAAACTCCTTCCCAACACTGCTACTACTACTACTACTACTACTACTACTA
>SJYX01001734.1:1657-16195 GCA_006410675.1 Oreotragus oreotragus
TGGAGTTTCAGCTTTAGCATCATTCCTTCCAAAGAAATCCCAGGGTTGATCTCCTTCAGAATGGACTGGTTGGATCTCCTTGCAGTCCAAGGGACTCTCAAGAGTCTTCTCCAACACCACAGTTCAAAAGCATCGATTCTTCGGCGCTCAGCTTTCTTCACAGTCCAACTTTCACATCCATACATGACCACAGGAAAAACCATAGCCTTGACTAGGCGGACCTTAGTCGGCAAAGTAATGTCTCTGCTTTTGAATATACTATCCAGGTTGGTCATAACTCTTCTTCCAAGGAGTAAGCGTCTTTTAATTTCATGGCTGCAGTCACCATCTGCAGTGATTTTGGAGCCCAAAAATATAAAGTCTGACACTGTTTCCACTGTTTCCCCATCTATTTCCCATGAAGTGATGGGACCTTTATTTATTTTGACTGTGCTGGGTCTTTGTTGCTGTGCGGGTTTTTCCTCCAGGTGTGGAGGGTGTGGGCTTCTCATTGCAGCAGCTTCTCCTGTTGCAGAGCTAGGGTGCACAGGCTTCAGTAGTTGCATCTTGTGGGCTCAGTAGTTGTGGTTCTCGGGCTCTAGAGCACAAGCTCATTACTTGTGCCACATAGGCACAGTTGCTCTGCAGCATGTGGAATCTTCCTGGATCAGGGATTGAACTAGTGTCTTTGGCACTGGCAGGTGGATTCTTTACAACTGAGTGGACTGGATTCTTTACCAATCCCAGGGAAGCCCCAGGGATTTTGAGTCCTGGACCCTCCAAATTTAGAGGTCAAGCAGAGAAACTGAAATTGAACATAAAATGAGTATAAGGTGGAGCCTGCAGCTATAGTAGAGGAGATCTTCTTCACCCAGAGCTACTATAAAACTGGACAAAGTTGACAGAAACAATCCCTTCAGTACTCTGCAAACTGATCAAAGGCACTTAACAATCCAGGAAGCAGTTATACTTGTACAACTGCTGAACTCTGGATGAGAACAGCAGGGGTCTGGTACTGCTCTCATCACCTCCCACACTCAGTCAGAGCAGAGGTTCTACCAGGAGGAGGCAGGATGTGAGAACCAACAGCTTCCCCATCAAAGAGGAAAGTGCTTGAGTTGGAGTGGTGCGCAATGCTCTGATCTTTTGATAATGCTGGTGGAAGTGATGGTCTCAGAGGCAGGTGAGCAGGAAAGGCCAAAGGCTCTACTATAACCTGAGGTTAGTCATGTCTGTGACTGAGCCTGTGTGGCAGTGGGGACCTAAGAGGGCCTAAGGTAGCTAAATACTCCTGGCCAACTCTGGTTGTTCACATGAACATAAGTGATGCAAAAGAGCCTGACAGAAAATAAAAGTTAGGGCTGACTTTAAAATGGCCTGAACTTTGAATGCCCTTTCCTACATACCCACAGATCCAACTGCAGAGGACTGAGGGCTTACTGACTCCAGGTGTTACTGAATCACTGCCTGACCACTAAGCAACATATAGACATGTGGAAGACATATTATAAAAATGAACCAAATTGGTAATATTTGCTTTTCAAGTTTTTTTTTTTTTAATATGGAATGCTTCATGAATTTGTGGGTCATCCTTGTGCAGGGGCCATGCTAATCTTCTCTGTATTGTTCCAATTTTAGTATATATGCTGCCAAAGCGAGCACTGTTCTTCAAGTCTTAAGCCACTACATAAGCAGTTTTCTTTCAAGCTTGGAGGAAGCCCTAACTATTCCATCATGAAATCACATGGAGAGACCCTGAGACTACATGAGAGAAAGAGACACCTAGTCAGCCTCCAGAAGTTCCATCCACTATTGTTTCAGCTCTTGCTACCATCTGATTACAATTGCAAAAGGGACCTTGAGTCAGAACTGACCAGTCAACCCTTTCCTGAATTCCTGACTTACAAAAATCTGTGAGAAGTTCATGAGGCTGGAGGAAGCTAAGGTCCACAGAGGGAAAAAAGACTTACATGAGTTATCAGAATGAGAAGACTTACATGAGTTATCAGAATGAGAAGATGGCCTGAATGTACATCTCTGTTGCTCAGATACAACTCTAATCCATCTACCAATTACCACAGGAGACAGGTTTGATACAAGCAATTGCTGCTGCTGCTGCTAAGTCACTTCAGTCGTGTCCAACTCTGTGTGACCCCATAGACGGCAGCCCACCAGGCTCCCCCATCCCTGGGATTCTCCAGGCAAGAATACTGGAGTGGGTTGCCATTTCCTTCTCCAATGCATGAAAGAGAAAAGTGAAAGTGAAGTCACTCAGTCTGTCCGACTGTTAGCGACCCCATGGACTGCAGCCCACCAGGCTACTCCGTCCATTGGATTTTCCAGGCAAGAGTACTGGGGTGGGGTGCCATTGCCTTCCCCGGATACAAGCAATTAGGTGCTTAGAAAATATTGGAAAGACTGAGGTACTAGGCTGAGCCTTCTGGAAATGTCTCCGGAACAATGCATGCATCACTGTTCCAACATGTGAGCTAGTCTCTGAGGCCTACACTGCAGCCTTGCTGAAGTAAGAGTCTCCCTCTCACTGAACAGGCCTCTTAACATATGAAGCTGGAGAATGGATGCTGGAACACTGATATGAGAAGACCTTATAGTTTTACAATTTTTCTTGATAGAACCAAGAGTCTTAGGAATGTGATTTTCACCACATTTCTACCTTCCAAATCTTATGAGAAAGCACCTAATTGGTAGAATTTATTTTGTATCTCTATCGTAGATAATCAGAAGATGTATGGGGCAGAGGCTGAGAGATCTAGAATGTGAAAGAGAGGGCTGATTTTCACAAGGTCATGAAGGAGGGACAGCAAATCTAACCATATCAACAACTAAATTAAATGTCAATAGTTTAAACAGCCCACTTGATAGGCAAAGATCATTAGAGGATAAAAAAATAAGAATCATACAATGGAATTTTATTTAACAATAAAAAGGAGTATTAATACTCACTACAATTTGGCTAAACCTCAAAAACATGCTGAGTGAGAGAAACAAAATGCAAAAGACTATGTATTATATTTCCATTTATGAGCTGAGAGATCTAGAATGTGAAAGAGAGGGCTGATTTTCACAAGGTCATGAAGGAGGGACAGCAAATCTAACCATATCAACAACTAAATTAAATGTCAATAGTTTAAACAGCCCACTTGATAGGCAAAGATCATTAGAGGATAAAAAAATAAGAATCATACAATGGAATTTTATTTAACAATAAAAAGGAGTATTAATACTCACTACAATTTGGCTAAACCTCAAAAACATGCTGAGTGAGAGAAACAAAATGCAAAAGACTATGTATTATATTTCCATTTATGTGAAAAGTTCAGAGAGAGCAAATTTATAGAGACAGAAAACAGATTAGTGGTTGCCAAGGGCAGGAGGTGAGAGTGGAGATTTAATGTAAAAGGCACAAAAGAGGGACTTCCCCGGTGGTTCAGGGCTCAGACTCCACACTCCCAATGCAGGTGCCCTGAGTTTGATCCCTGGTCAGAGAACTAGATCCCACATACTGCAACTAAGACTTGGCACAGCTGAAAAAAAAAAAGGGCACAAAGAAACTAATTGGAGTGATGGAAATATTCTAAGTTGGCCTAGGGTTATACAACTCTATCATTGAATTGTACAGTTATAATGGGTGAATTTTATGGTGTGTAAATTACAAGTCAATGAGAAAACAAAAATTATAACTAAGAGAAAATAAAAAACCCAAGGTGAGTAGGACTTGGTGTTATAGGTATCTATCTAGACCTCAAACAAATCATTGAATAAAGTGAGATCAGAAAAATGAATTGGTCTTTAAGCGATTGTGTGCACTCATACACACATAAACAGTTCACTTTCCAGAGCACAGCTGCTGTGTTCTCTGCTTCAGGGTCCAGAGCATGCCTGCTCTGTCCCCTGAGGACAAAGGTCACTTCCTCTTTGTGTACCCCCAACTTTTAGACTTTCCTCTTTACTGCACCCACTACATTATACTGCAACTGTCTTGGCGTCTGCTTCCTGGACTAGACCACAAGCCCCTCCAGGGCAAGGACAGTATTTTCATCTCTGCAGCTTTGATTTCCAGCCAAACCTGGGAAGAGAGTATTTGTCAAATTAATGAAAGGAAAATTGTAACTCTGTGCCAAACAAGTTTGAAGTATAAGAATGAGGGAGATAGGAGCCTCACATTAATTTAAGAGTCACACAAGACTAGTTTTACTGGTAAAGTATATATAGGATATAGGTCTATTGTGTGTACCACCCCAAATTTAAACATATCTTCCCTGGATGTGGTAAAAAATTTCATTTTATTCCATGGCAATCAGTTCACAAGCAATACATTAACTTCCAAGTTTAGTCTGCTCAGCAAGCAAACAAATCTTTAGAGAAATCTGATTTCTCTGCAGATTACCTGACAGGATTAGCACAAAAGCCCAGTTTGTGTACTTCTGGGTTAGAGTTAAGCAGCTAGCTCTGCTAAGAACTGTGAAGTGGGTCACAAAACGGGGTCACAGCAGCTCTTTCTATTCTCCTCTTTCTATCTCTATCTTATCCAGGGCCAGGTCAAGTGCAGAGCAAGCTGGGAAGCTCAGAAATGCCCTCCTAGGTGGCCTTAGGTATTCCATTCTTAACTTTGGGTCAAGCGTGGGATACAAACAAGAAGCTGGAGCCAAAGAATGCCCTGGCCAGGTTCTCAGGCTCCTGGCCCCCGTATTAGAAAAAGGACCCAGCTGGTGGAGACAACAGAAGAGACACCAAAAAGCAGCGGTAAGCCGACTCAGTCACCAAGTCCAGAAGGAACACTGAGGTAAGGAGGCGGCCTTCTACAGCTCTCGGAAGTGCGGGGCATGAAAGAAGGGAGGCAAAAGACACTAGTGATGGGTGAACCTGGAAACTGGGACGGTGAAGGGGCTACGAGGCTGGCAGGGAAGGTTCTGGGGGGTCTCCGAGATGGCCTAGACCGCAAGCCTAGAGATTCCAGTCCTCGAATTCAGGAAGAGGTGAGCTCTGGTAGGTGACTAAGGCGGGGGAAAAAGCCCAAGGCCAGAGCGTGAGAAGGGCATTGACCATCTACGCGCGATTCTTGGGGTGCCGCAGCCTGGATTTTTCAGGGGAGCTGGCCCACGGCGCCCGGGCCATAGCGTGGTGCACGAGTGAGGGAGTCCCCTGGCGCCTCGCGCAAATGGGCGGGCCGAGCGCCAGTGGGTGTGACCGTAGACCTGGGGGCCGGTCCACGTCCCCGCCCCGAGCTTCCGCCACTCCCCGCGAAACTAGCAGGCAGGCGAGGGGCTTCCAGCCTCTGAAGCCCCCGGACTCACCTTCCTCCCTCCCCACTGGTTGCGACCCGGACACTGCTTCCCAGAGGCGGCGCGCCCTCTCGCGGTCGAAGCGCAGCCCATCCGGTTCCCGGCCCTCCCGCTCCTCCGAATTGTTGTACGACCTGGCCCCGCCGCTGTCCGCGTTCTCCACCGTGCCCAATGCAGGATACTCCATCTTCTCCGCAAACCCTAACCGGCTGATAGCCGCTCATGAATCTTGATCTCGCGAGATGTGGCTGGGAAGATGACTTTGCCCGGCCTAGAAATCTCGCGAGGTTTGGGCACCGCAGGCTCCTTTGCGACTTTGGCACGCGCGCTTCTTTCTTGTCGGTGCGGAGCTCGTGCGGTGGATTCGAAAGTCGGTTGTTCCACGGCAGCCCCCTCCTCTGGGGCAGGGCCGTGCGGTCCTTGGCTCAGGGTTCTCACCTTGCTCACGGCCAACTTTTGACACTTCTCATTTTGTTCTCATGAAGGCCCTGTTATATGGGAATATCCTTTTCATTTCACTAGTAGGAACAGAGGCTCAGAACCTAGAAATGATTTACTCACGAGTTCGCTACTAGTAAGTGGTAGAGCTGGGACTCGATTACTTTTATATTAGGTACCATTTGAGTTCCAGGTGCTGACGCCTAGGCCAGAACTCTCCCTAAACTCCACTCCAAAGTAACTGTCAAAAGTCAAATGTAACCTTCCAACCAAACACCTGCTCCTTCCCTAGTCTTTCGGAGCCCCGATCTCTTGCTATGGTATTTGTAATGTGCTTACTGGTCCCTTCACTTACCTTTCAGGTATTCCCAAAACAGCAGCCCCAGCGGTCCTCTTAAAGCAAACCGGTCCTCTTAAAGCAAACCGTATCATGATACCCTATGCTTAAATTCTCCAAAACCTTCTCATCGTTCTTTTGTAAAAGTCAAAATCTTTGGTTTAGTCGATAGGGCACTATACAATATGAATTTTCTTAACCTTCCTGACCTCATCACCTACTGTGTTAGTCTCCAACCCCTTCATTCCTGTCCCACTTACCCTGTTCTGGAATGCACTTCCCCCACATATCCTCATGGCGCAGTCTCATTTCTGTGTGCCCCTCCACATACACTTCATACCCACCTTTCCTCTATGTCAGGTCTCATTTTTTCTCCTTAAAACTTACTACAGCATGTACTTCACTTTTTGTCTTATTTGTTGTTTGTTTCCCCACTAGAATTATGCCCCAAGAAAGCAGGAATTTTGTCTGTTTGGTTCTCAGCTGAATCTCCACCACTTTGAAATAAAGCCTGAATCCTCCTAGGTGCATACAAAATATTTGTTGAATAAATGAAGCGTTTGATATAAAGTTATTTCAGTCTTATTTATTCAAATGTTTGTTGAGAGTTTTCTATGAGCTACGTGTTTTGGGGCATTGGAATACAGTGGTGAACAAGACAGACACAGGAGGGACTTCCCTGGCGGTTCAGTGGTTAAGACTGCACTCCTAATGCAGGGGGCTCAGGTTCAATTTATGGTCAGGGAACTAGATCCCACATGCTGCAACTAAAGAAACACCATGCTGCAATGAATATCTAATATCCCACATGCCACAACTAAGACCTGGTACAGCCAAACAAATAAATTATTTTTAAAAAAGACAGACAAGGAATCTCTAGTAGAGTGTTTTTTATTCTAGTGAAGGAGAGTGTATAAGTCAACAGGTAGAGAAAATAAAACAGGAATATATATTGGGTGAATGATAGGAGAGGAACATTAGTTAGAGTGGTAAGAGAAAGCCTCTGAAGAAATGACAGTTGGCTTAATATCTGACTGAGGAGAATGGAATGGCCGTGCAAAGAGCTGGGGAAGAGTGATCCGGACAGAGGAAACAGTAGGTACAAAGGCCCTGAGGCAGGAGTAAGCTTGCTGTTTAGGAGTGTCACGCAAGTGTATGTTCCGCGATTCTTTGTATCATCACAACAAAGATTTGGAGTGACGGACATTAAAGCCCCCTCGGCGTGTCACAGCTCTCAGGTCTTGAATGGACCGTGTTATAGCTCTTAGACAAATCAGTGTTACAGCTCAGTGTTACAACTCTATTTTATTTAGAAGATAGCAGGAAAATCCATCTTCAAGGCGAGAAGGCATGTCGATCTAAAGACTCAAGGGAAGAGTGCCCCAGTGCGCAGGAGAGAGAGAGAGCTACCTTTGGCTCCTCTATTTATATGTTTATGTCTCCCTGGGCCTGTCCTATGTAAACTGGGCCAGCCAGGAGTGTTGTTTGTCTTCACTCCGGTCCTCGGACCTTCTTTTGTTTTATTTTCGCGGGCTTTTCCCTTCCTTGTCTTGTAGCCACCGCCATTTTGGACTCCTTTTCCCTGTTCTACCTACCTAACAGGAGGACAAGAAAATGGACAGTATGACTGTAGTCCAGTGAACAAGGGTAACAGTGATATCAAAGGAGAAGGAGGAGGAAGTAGAGGAGAAGAGATTTTTGTTGCCTGAGATCACACAACTCATTAGTTGCTCGTTTAGCTCTGTGAATTTGGAATTCTAGCTCTGTGTCAGGTCTCATGCCAGGCACTGGAGCTTCCAGTGCAAGAGATGATTGATGTTTGTGCAGTGCTTTATAGTTTATGAAGCACCTTTAACATTAAAATAAAATGACTTTATTTACAGTTGACTTAAACACAAAATCTTGGGTTCTGAATCTGTGATGCTTCCAAGGTCTCTTGATCAAATGGGGCAGCAGCCAGCAGGGAAGCCAGCACAGGGGCCAATCCAAGTTATCTTATTCAAGAGCATCACACTGAACAAGGGAAGGCCTGCAGTGGCAGAGGTAGAGGGTCTGAGATTCAGTCTCCATCTGGACTAAATCTCCGCACACTGTGAGATCACCACAGGCAGCTTGTTCTTATTGTTGGGGCCTGTGGGAACATTCTCAATCTTTCTCATCACCAAAAGTCTATCAGTGATTTTTTCCAAACACCATGAGCTTCCCATCTAGCCAATCACACTTACAGCAGGTGATGAAAAACTGGCAGCCATTTGTACTGGGACCACTGTTTGTCACGGAAAGCAGGCCTGGAGCTGAGTGTCTAAGTTTAAAATTTTTATCTGCGAACAGCCCCCAGTAGATACTGGTGACTCAAGTACCATCTCCATTAACAAAATCTCCACCCTGAATCATGAAATCTTTTATGACCCTGTGGAAGGTGCTCCCTTTGTAGCCTATTAGAACCTCATCTTTTCTGAATTCTGTGCAGAACTGCCTAAAATTCTCTGCAGTCTTAGGCACAATGTCTGCAAAGAGCTCAGTCTTCATGCAGCCAACTTCCTGGCCGCCAATGCTGTTATCAAAGAATACCATGGGACTGATGGAGCTTGAATTTGCCACTGCCATGGCTCTGACCCAGAAGCAGATGATGCACCTTTAACATTTAATCGTCAGGGTGGTTCTCTTATGATAGATTCTTATTTGTCAATAAAGGCAGAGAGGTAAAGGTTTTATCAGGGTCACACAGCTGATTAGTAACAGAACCTAGTCGCTCTTGTATTTGAACATACCAGTCCTCAAACTGCAAATCCATGGCTTTTTGCCAATACCAGATGACCTAAAAACCAATGACTATATGTTATTTATCTTAAAGAGGATTTCTAGATACTTATATTTGCATTTTGCTGCTTGCTAAGTCGCTTTAGTCATGTCTGACTCTGCAACCCTGTGGACTGTAGCCCACTAGGCTCCTCTGTCCATGGGATTTTCCAGGCAAGAATACTAGAGTGGTTTGCCATTTCCATCTCCAGGGGATCTGAATTATTCAATTAGAAATACATCTCTGTTTAAGCCCCAGAACTCAAGCATATGTAATTTAAAAAACACAATGGAACAAATCTTGAGAATGGGATAGTTAAGATGCTTTAGGTTTTTGAAAAACAATCCCCAGTTCCTCACTGTCAATCCAATTAGATACTCAAAATAATTTCCATTTATTCTCCAATGAATGCCATCACGATTTGTCTCCTGTGTCATTACTGACGCAGAGTTCTGAGCCACAGCACTGAGTAGCTGAACAGCCATGTTACCAGTTTTCTGCTTTGTCTCTGTGTAAATGCCTCTAATATTGGTCTAGGCCTGGACTCCTTATTGGGACCCAGCAGTCTAGGTAATGCCTTGTGTTTGTGGGGCTGGCTTTTTTATTTCTTTCCTGTGGAAAATGAAAACCACTTCTCTGCACATCCTACAGTGTACTGTTGCTATGGGAGAAGAACAACCGCAAGAAAATGGCTTTGCCAAGGGATAGGCATTGACCACAGTTCAGAAAATCAGTTGGATGAACACTGATTGTGCGCATTCTTGGGCATGTAAACCCACACTACAGAGCTTTTCAGTAAAATATGGTTCCTGCTCTCAGGGAGATTAGATTCTGGAGATGAAAGTATCTGCTATATACATATACATAATATCTGAGAGTATATGTTAACTGCTATAATGGAAGTGACAAATGTTTTGATTGTGCCCAGTACTTAATTTATAGAGGTGACTGAGTTATGACTCAGGCGTTCAATGCCATTGAAAGCTTTATTATGCAGAGTTCCCAAGAGACACATGCAGGGACCTAAGCCCAAAAGTTGGCCAGGAGGCAGAAGGTGTGGAGAAAGCTTTGCCCAGAGACTTTATTATGGTTTCCACAAGAAGGAATGGGAGAGGCAAGGAAAGAGATTGAGTTGGCTACTTTTGAATAATTTCTTCTTCTTTTTTTTTTTTAAAGAATTTTGTTATTTTTAAGTATTTACTTTTATTTTTGGCTGTGCTGGGTCTTAATTGTGTGTGGGCTTCGTCCAGCTGCGGTGATCGGGGGCTGCCCTTTCCTTGTGGTGTGTGGGCTTCTCACTGTGGTGATTCTCTTGTGGCAGAGCACGGGCTCTTAGGGCACATAGGCTGCAGTAGTTACAGTGCATGAGCTCAGTAGCTGTAGCACACGGGCTTGGCTGCCCTGTGGAACACGTGATCCTTTCCCACCAGGGACTGAACCCATGTCTCCTGCATTGGCAGGTGGATTCTTAACCACTGGACCAACAGGAAAGTCCCAGTTTGAATAATCTCAACAGGGCTCTGGGCCATACGGGTGATCCCTAGTTTTCTGGCACCTGGCCTGGGTGATTTAGGGCAGTGAAATTGGTTTGGTGCGTGAGAGTCCACAAAGGAGGTGGTTAGGCATATTGGTTTGGATTGGTTGGTTTGCACAAAAAAGTGTGACTGAAGGCAAGTTGTTTTCTATCTCTATAAATCAGCAAACCCTGAGAGGGACAGTTCCATCCTGGTCTACAAGGCCCAAGACGTCAAAGCATCAATAAAATAAAACAGGAAAAAAAAAAAAAACATGTCTAGTGTGGATAGAGTAGAATAATGAAGCCACAGTTGTGCGGATCATGATGGTTTCTGGGTTACCCTATATGAGGCAAACACATCTCTAGCTGTTAGAAGTGGCCATAGATTAGTTTTTTTTTTTTTTTTTAAACAGGTTATGAACAAGTGTTATCGCAAACCTGAAAAATTAATCTAAAAAACAGCATGGGTATTCCTGAGGGAAATGGTGAAAAACCACCTCTGGGAATGATCTTTGCTACAATCCTAGTCTATTTCTCATGCTGGGTCATTTTTATTAGTGTCTTCAGGGAAGCAGTGTCTTCAGCAGATGCCAAATTTTAATTCAGTGGCTTTCAAAGGACAGATTGAGGGTATAGTGGAGTTTGCTGATCCCAGATTGGGATTTCCGGAGGATTTTGAAAGGAGGAAGATTAGGAAGATTAGGTTTCAAGCAGAGCTGCTCAACTTTTCAGTGTCATAGCCCACTTAGAAAATGAGCATGTCTGTATGGCAAGTTAGAGTAAACAGATAAGACTGCTTCTTCTCATCACCCTCACGGCAGTCTAGGGATTCTAACCATTTTAAGCTCTACCAAGTCACCCTTGGGGAAGAAGAGGTGGATAGTCAGAGCCACATGAAGGGCAGTGGATGGTCATGATTTTTCAGACCTAGATGATATCTGAGGCAAGCGGCTGGGGATTAACCTCAATAATCTCTGAGGAAAAAAACAAACAGGCAGTCATTTAAAGCTGTGAGGTTCTCAGCTTGACGTCAACTGCTCCATTCTGCTCCCATGATTTATGTGACTTTAAGTAAATTGTTTCACATTTGTAAATTGGCTTCTTCATTTGTAAATGAAAAAATGATAATGATTTTAAATGGTGGTTGTGAAGATTAACGAAAATAATCTTAAACTACTAAGCACATTGCCTGGCACATAATACATGGTAGTTGTTACTGGTTTATTCCAAGACCCACATTTTCCTGTAATTTAACAAACTGATACTACACTCTAGTCTCCATCTCGGTGAAGACTATATCACGTCAATCCTGCTTTTCTAGAGCCAGTTTTAGATCCTATAATTCTGAGAACCAGTTTCAGTTAATAGTCTGTACATTTGATTGTGGGTCAGAGTGATATAGTCTAGTTAATGTATATAATGAATTCTAGAAGGGCTTAAAATGATCAATGAAGTTCTGTCATCTCTCTACAAAAGGATTTCCAAGAAATCAGTGTGGATCTTGAACTGGCATAGTAGTTTTAGTCACATCAAATCAGAGGCTTTATTTAGACCCTACTACATTATGTGCCAGTGTCTCAGTCCATTTGGGCTGTTATAACAAACTACGATAGATCGAACAGCTTAAGTGACCACCATTTATTCCTTATAGTTCTGGAGGCTGGAATGTCCACGACTGAAGTGCTGGCAGAGCTGGTGTCAGGTGGGGGCCTTCTTCCTGGTTCATAGCTGGTCTGTCCTCACATGGCAGACAGGGTGAGGGAGCTCTCTAGGATCTCTTTTATAAGGGTACTAATCCCATTAATAAGAGTACCACCCTCATCACCTATTCACCTCCCGAAGGGCCCACCTTCAAGTACCATAACAGAGATATTAGGATTTCAACATCATAATTTTGTAAGGACATAAACAGTCTGTTTCAGCCAGGCATTGTACTATACCTCCTCACTGACAGAACTTTTGACTCCCCATTGCTTTCAGGACAGTTAAAATGTCCCACTGTGGTGTAAGAGGTCCATTATAGTCTGACTCTTTCCCTCTCCACTTCCTTCTTCTGGTATTTTCCCAAGCACCTTGTTCAGTTCAGTCACTCAGTTGTATCCAACTCTTTGTGAACCATGGACTGCAGCATACCAGGCCTCCTTGTCCATCACCAACATACTCAAACTCATGTCCATTAAGTTGGTGATGCCATCCAACCATCTCATCTGGTGTCATCCCCTTCTCCTCATGCCTTCATTCTTTCCCAGCATCAGGAAGGGTCTTTTCCAATCAGTCAGTTCTTTGCATCAGGTAGCCTAAATATTGGAGCTTCAGCCTCAGCATCAGTCCTTCCAGTGAATATTCAGGACTGATTTCCTTTAGGATGGACTGGTTGGATCTTCTTGTAGTCCAAGAGACTCTCAAGAGTCTTCTCCAACATGACAGCTTAAAAGCATCAATTATTTGGCGCTCAGCTTTCTTTATAGTCCAACTCTCACATCCATACAAG
Source organism: Oreotragus oreotragus (assembly GCA_006410675.1). NCBI lineage: Eukaryota > Metazoa > Chordata > Mammalia > Artiodactyla > Bovidae > Oreotragus > Oreotragus oreotragus. The sequence continues at coordinate 14,522 of SJYX01001734.1, forward strand.
ACTACTGGAAAAACCATAGCTTTGATTAGATGGACCTTTGTTGGCAAAGTAATGTCTCTGCTTTTTAATATTCTGTGTAGGTTGGTTATAGCTTTTCTTCCAAGAAACAAGCGTCTTTTAATTTCACGGCTGCGGTCACCATCTGCAATGATTTTGGAGCCCCCCAAAATAAAGTTTGTCACTGTTTCTCCATCTATTTCCCATGAAGTGATGGGACTGGATGCCATGATCTTAGTTTTCTGACTGTTGAGGTTTTTTTTTTTTTTAAAAACTGATTGACATTTTAATAAAAATTTGCAATCATCTAAGTCGCTCAGTTGTGTCCGACTCTTGTGACCCCATGGAATGTAGCCTACCAGGCTCCTTCCATGGGATTTTCCAGGCAAGAGTACTGGAGTGGGTTGCCATTTCCTTCTTCAGAGGATCTTCCCCACCCAGGGATTTAACCCTGGTCTCCCACATTGTAGGCAGACGCTTTACCATCTGAGCCACCAGGGAAGTCTACAATCATCTCCATAGAGTATATAAAATTTTGCCTTCTGCTTTTCTTACTATATTCAATTCACATTTTCAGTGAGCTGGTCAGAAAGTCATGTCTTATTCTGGCATAAATTACAATAGAACCCCTTCTTGTGTGTGTCTGTATTCAAACATTAATAGGCTTGAATCCAAAAATGCATAAATATGAGTCCCATCATGCCTTCAGATCTGTATCCAATCTCCTGTGAATCTGTATGACCACAGTGTATGTACATCATCAATGATTTATAGATCTGTAACTATATGCATGTATGTCTGTGAAGCAACTTTCCAGGTGGCTCTGACTGTTGAGTTTTAAGCCAACTTTTTCACTCTCCTCTTTCACTTTCATCAAGAAACTCTTTAGTTCTTCTTCGCTTTCTGCCATAAGGGTGGTGTCACTTGCATATCTGAGGTTATTGATATTTCTCCCGGCAATCTTGATTTCAGCTTGTGCTTCATTCAGCCTAGTGTTTCTCATGATGTACTCTGCATAGAAGTTAAATAAGCAGGGTGACCATATACAGCCTGATGTACTCCTTTCCTGATTTGGAACCAGTCTGTTGTTCCATGTCCAGTTCTAACTGTTGCTTCCTGACATGCATACACATTTCTCAAGAGGCAGGGCAGATGGTCTGATATTCCCATCTCTTTCAGAATTTTCCACAGTTTATTGTGATCCACATAGTCAAAGGCTTTGGCATAGTCAATAAAGCAGAAATAGATGTTTTTCTGGAACTCCCTTGCTTTTTTGATGATCCAGCAGATGTTGGCAATTTGATCTCTGGTTCCTCTGCCTTTTCTAAAACCAGCTTGAACATCTGGAGTTTCATGGTTTACATATTGTTGAAGCCTGGCTTGGAGAATTTTGAGGATTACTTTATTAGTGTGTGAGATGAGTGCAATTGTGAGGTAGTTTGAGCATTCTTTGGCATTGCCTTTCTTTGGGATTGGAATGAAGGCTGATCTTTTCCAGTCCTGTGGCCATTGCTGAGTTTTCCAAATTTGCTGGCATATTGAGTGCAGCACTTTCACAGCATCATCTTTCAGGATTTGAAATAGCTCAACTGGAATTCCATCACCTCCACTAGCTTTGTTTGTAGTGATGCTTTCTAAGGCCCACTTGACTTCACATTCCAGGATGTCTGGCTCTAA
>SJYX01001734.1:35655-72555 GCA_006410675.1 Oreotragus oreotragus
GACCTTAGTCAGCAATGTAATGTCTCTGCTTTTGAATATGCTATCTAGGTTGGTCATAACTTTTCTTCCAAGGAGTAAGCGTCTTTTAATTTCATGGCTGCAGTCACCATCTGCAGTGATTTTGGAGCCCCCAAGAATAAAATCTGACACTGTTTCCACTGTTTCCCCATCTATTTCCCATGAAGTGCTGTCAAATGTCGATATATATAGTACTCATTTATGAGTCTTATATGTAATATTTTATTATAGAACATATTGTTTTATTCATTCACATCTTATTGTACATTTCCTTTGTTTATATTTTTCACAAGGAAGCGGGCCTGAATATGAACACGTCTTCTGCACACTTGTAGACATGAAATTGTGGATCATAAAAATGCAGGTTTTAAATTTCACCACAGGTGGCTTATTTTATGCTTTTTATTTTATGCTTCTACCTTGCATTCCACTTCCCAGAGTCCCTTCTCCTGAAATGGTCAAACTTTAATAACATTTATCATCCGGAGATTGTTTTCATTATCTTATGAACAGATACTTTCAGTGTAACTTAAGTTACACGCAAAAACAGGGCCGGAGGAGGCTTGATGTGGCAGAGAAGACTTTCAAGGTTTCACGGTAGGGTTTCGCGGACTCTGTTAGTACTACTCTTTGGTTTCCCTCAAAGTACTGGCAAATAATAAAGCAACGAACAGACTGCGAGACCACTGGGAAGTGCCCAGTCGACTCGGAGATGAAATCTGCCTCCGGTTGATGGCGACCCCCCCACCTCACACAGTTGGTCTGTCCTGGTGGCAGCCTCCCCCCGCGGTGCGGATTGGTTCCGTCCTTGGACGCCCGCGCATGCGCCCGCCCCGAGAGCGCGTCGCAACCCCGCGGTGTTTCGGGTTCGCGCGCGCTCGCCCGCCTCAGATTCCTGACGTGCTGCGGCCGCTCGCGACCAACGGGACCTGAGCGGAGGGGCTCATCCGCGCGGCGCGGACGGTCGGTGAGTACCGGCCGCTTCGGCACACCTCCAGCCGCCTTCTTCCCGCCCCTTCTTCTCCCTCAGTGGGGGCGCGGCCCACTCTCCTCCGGAGCCGAGTGTCTGACTTGGGGTTAGTACCCTCTTGATGCTGAGGCGGGTCTCTTCGGACGCCGAGGTGGGCGCCTGCTGACAGGACGGCCCTTCGGGACGCCAGGGTAGGCCGTTAGAACACCGAGGATGGCCCCTCAGGATACCGGGCGCCTCTGGACGCCGGGTGGGGCGCTGGGGACCCCGAATGGTTTTCCTCCCTCGACTGCCGGGCCCGCTCCCCTCAAACCGAGGGTGCGGCCTTCCTTCTCCCCGGGTCCCCTTCGGCCCTTTTGGGTCTCCTGCGACCGGCTCCGGTCCCCGCACACCCCTCGAAGGCGTCTTCCTCACGCGGAGCACCCAGGGAGGGGGCTCCGTCTATGCCGCCTCCTTTCGTGGGGCCTCACAGCCGGGACCTCTCGGAGTCAGGTCGACTGGGTCCCACACCCCCTTTCTCCTCACGCTCCCTATCTCCTCCAGGCTCCTGTTTTCTGTTGGTTAGTGGTCTAGGTTGTTTTGCCCCAAAATTAAGATTTTCTTTGGGAATCTTGATCGTCGTGTACGACTTCCCCCTGCCACAGTAGTATGTTTCCGTTTTGTACGATGATAGTGTTTCAGGCCTTTTACACATACACATTTGTTGAACGCTCACGACAGTCTTACGCCATAGGTACCCTTATCGTCTTTAACTTATGTATTAGAAAACTGAGGATCAAAGACACACATGGTGTAAGCGGTTGAGCTGGTTTTGAATCCAGCCAGCCTGACTCCAGTGTTCTTGTATATAGTCACCGAGTATGAATAAGTGAAAGTCTACTGTCTTTATTTTTTCCTGTCAGAGGCAGTGCCTTTTAGTTGAAATCAGATACATTGTGCTTTTTGAAATCAGATACATTGTGCTTTTTGAAATCAGATACATTGTGCTTTTTGAAATCAGATACATTGTGCTTCAATTATCAGCATTCCCATTTTGAATTTAAGAAATTACCAGATGTTTGGTTTTGAGTTTCCTAACTTGTAAAATCATGATAAAAATGTCCTAAAATCATGAAACCTACCACATAGAGTTTTTGGAGGAATAACCTCTATAATGCATTTGAGGTACCTAAAATAGTGTCCAAGGATCCAGTAAATAACTATTACTCATTGTGTTTGGATTCTGTTTTTACACACTTGTCTTAAACTGAGGCTGAGTATAAACTGGGAAATAGACCGTGTGTGTGTGTGTGTGTGTGTGTGTGTAGGTGTGCATTTACTTTTTTTTAAATTGGAGAAACAGTAAAGTTCATGTGATCAGTTGATGAAGAGCTTGGTACCAGATTTCTTGAATGGTAGATTATTTAGAAGTAAGAGTCAATCAGTCAGAGAGGACTGTTAAGGTCCCAATGCCTCCAGGCTTTCAGAGCAATTTTGACAGGTTTGGTAGGTAGAATGTCAAGATTTTAAATTTTCTTGTCAGTGATTGTTCTTCGCATAGATCAAGATGATGGATGTGTTGAACAAAAATGACAAACAATATCTTACAAATTGGAGATTTTCCAGGACACTACCAACTGTAATATAACAGGGCTTATTTTTGGGTCACCTTTCCTGCCTTTGCATTCTTTTAGAGACGTTTTGTTTCTGTTATGATTGAGAAGAGGATGTTGGTATCTAGACTCTGTTCCTTCTTTGCAGACTCTTAGTGGTAATTCCTTCTGTAGCCTCTATTCAAGTAGTTGAAGATAAGCCATTATTTTATTAGTGATTTTTTTTTTTTCATTTTGAAAGATGGCAACTTAAATAGGAGTTGAATTATGTTAGATTGCTTGTTTAAATTGGTTGAACAGTGACTTCTTTAGGGACTTCCCTGGTGGCTTAGCGGTAAAGAATCCGCCTGCAGTTCAGGAGCCGCAGGAGACACAGGTTCAATCCCTGGGTGGGGAAGATCCCTTAGAGGAGGAAATGGCAACCCACTCCAGTATTCTTGCCTGGAGAATCCCATGGACAGAAGAGTCTGGCAGGTTACAATCCATGGGGTCGTAAAGAGTCGGACACAATAAGCAACTTAGCACGCATGCACGTGACCTTTTTTACTCTTAGAATTTCCATGGAAATGGTGTGGCTAAATGTCATGAAGCACTGGAATTTTGGAATCTATCTGTGGGGTGCCTCTAACTTAATGCTTATTGATCCCTTATCTTTTGATTCTTTGAAAGCCCACTTTGAGCCTGTAGATGGTTCTGTACTAAGGAGAACAGTTTTTATTTCTTTACATATCTTTAAGAAATTAGATGTATTTGATGGTGTATCACCATTGCTATCAGATTTGAACATATTGGCTTCAATAATTAAATGTACTTTAAAAGATGTGTTTCCTGTACATTTAATTATTGAAAGCAATATGTTCAAATCTAACAAGATGTTTTCCTAGGGCACTATGGTTCCTCCTGTCTGACCCCATACTTATCCCTACTTCCAAGTCCTATTCAAGCTGTTCTCTTAGATTCAAGGATCACCTCAAGTCTTATTATTCTCCATATAGCAATAGTTTCCTTTGACCTGTAATTTAACCTTTTGTGCCTTTATATAGCATTCAATAAGTTAAATATATATAATTTAAACATTTTATTGAATTATATTTTATAATTTAAATATATAGCATAAAGTATGCTAAGTCACTTCAGTTGTGTCTCTTTGCAATCCCATGGACTGGAACTCACCGGGCTCCTCTGTCCATGGGATTCTCCAGGTAAGAATACTGGAGTGGGTTGCTATTTCTTCCTTCAGGGGATCTTCCTGACCCAGGGATTGAACTCGTGTCTCTTACATCTCCTGCATTGGCAGGCAGGTTCTATACCACTGCTGCTACTGCTAAGTCACTTCAGTCGTGTCCGACTCTGTGCGACCCCATAGACAGCAGCCTACCAGGCTCCCCCGTCCCTGGGATTCTCCAGGCAAGAACACTGGAGTGGGTTGCCATTTCCTTCTCCAGTGCATGAAAGTGAAAAGTGAAAGTGAAGTTGCTCAAGTCGTGTCTGACCCTCAGCGACCCCATGGACTGCAGCCTTCCAGGCTCCTCTGTCCTTGGGATTTTCCAGGCAAGAGTACTGGAGTCTTTACCATTAGTACCACCAATTCATCTAATATTTATGTGTCATCCCTTACATCAGAAATCCAAAGATTAAGTCATGGAGTATTGGAGTCAGGATTTAGAGTCGAGAGATAGAAGCGCAAGTGCCTGCCTTGTGACTTTGGGCAGGTTAGTGTTTTGAACCTATGTTTCCTTATAATAATTATATATACTTCTTAGGTTTTTATAAGGATTAAATAAAATAGTCATTCACTCACAAGTATTTATTATTAAAAAAGTATTGTTTGCATATAGTGAAATTAACCAATCTTAATTGTATAGCTCAATATGTACATCCATGTAACTGCCACCCAAATCAAGATATGAAACATTTCTGACACCTCAAAAGGATACCCTGTGCCCCTTTCCAGTTAGTACCCTCCAAAGGTAACTAAATCCAAAGGTAACTAGTGTTCTGACTTGGTCACCATAGCTTAATTTTTTTAAACAGCTTTATTGAGATATAATTCATATACCATAAAATTTACACACTAAAATGTACAATTCAGTGGCTTTTAGTATTTTTCACAGAGTTGTATAAGCATCACAGCAATCAATTTTAGAACATTTCTTCACCCTAAAGAGGAATTCCACACCCCTAATTCGTCAGTATCAATCCCCCTGAGCTGTAAGCAATCACTGATCTACTGTCTGTCTATTTAGATTTACCAGTATGGGTATTTCATGTAAATGGAATCAGACAGTGTGTGGTCCTTCTGGCTTCTTTTTACTGATCATAATGTTTTCAAACTTCATCTGTGTTGTTGCATGTATCAGTGCTTCATTTCTTTTTATTGCTGGATAATTTTCCATTGTATGGATCTGATATACATTTTATTTATTCCTTCATCTGTTGATGGATATTTGGGTTGTTTCCATTTTGGGGCAGTCATGTAATGCTGCTTTGTGAATATTTATGTACAGGTTTTTGTGTGGACATAAATTGTAATTTCTTTCGGCTGTGTACGTAGGAGTGGAATTGTTGAGTTGCATGGTAACTCTAATTTCAACATTTTAAGGAGCTGCTAGACTGTTTTCCAGAGAGTCTTCTCTGTTTTACATATCTATCAGTAATGTATGCAGGTTCAATTTCTCCACATCCTCACCTACACTTGTTACTGTTTATCTTTTTGATTATATACCCATTTGTGATATCTCGTTGTGATTTTTGATTTACATTTCCCTAATGGCTAATCATATTGAGCATCTTTTCACCCATTTATTTGCTGTCTGTAAATAATCGTTAAAGAAATGTATACTTAGATTCGGTGACTAATTTTTATTGGGTTATTTGCTGTTTTATTTTTTAGTTATAAGAATATATATGTATATATATTCTAAGTACAACTTGTTAACATATATATGATTTGTAAGAACTGTCTCCAGTTCTGTGGACTGTCCCTTTGCTTTCTTGATAGTGTCTTTGAAGCACAGAATTTCTTGATTTTTGATGTCCATTTTATCTAGTCTTTCTTTTGTTGCTTGTGCTTTTGATGTCATATATAAGAAACCATTATTGAATTCAAGCTTGTAAAAATTTGTCTGTTTTCTTCTATGAGTTTTATAATTTTAGCTTCTACATTTAAGTATTTGATCTGTTTTGAGTTAATTTTTGTATGGTGTGAGGGTAGGGATCAATTTCATTCTTTTGCATCTGGCTGTACAGTTTTTCCAGCACCATATATTAGAAAGATGATTCTTTTCCCTATTGAATTGTCTTGGCACTCTTGTTGAAAATAAGTTGACTGTAAATATGACCATATATTTCCAGACTGTCAGTTCTTTTCCATTGATTTGTGCATTCATTCTTAGCTCCAGTGCCACACTGTCTTGATTGCTGTACCTTTGTACTAGATTTTGAAATCAGGATGTGTTAGTCCATCAACTTTTTTTCCTCAAGATAGTTTTCATTGTTTCAATTATTATTTTGAATTTCCATGCCAATTTTAGGATCAACTTGTCAGTTTTCACCAAAAAAATCAACTAGGATTTTATTAGGGATTGCACTGACTGTGTATGTCAATTTGGGAAGTATTGCCATCTTAGTATTGTCTGAGCTGCTGCTGCTGCTGCTGCTAAGTCACTTCAGTCATGTCTGACACTGTGCGACCCCATAGATGGAAGCCCACCAGGCTCCCCCATCCCTGCGATTCTCCAGGCAAGAATACTGGAGTGGGTTGCCATTTCCTTCTCCAGTGCATGAAAGTGAAGTCTCTCAGTCGTGTCCGACTCCCAGCAACTCCATGGACTGCAGCCTACCAGGCTCCTCCGTCCATGGGATTTTCCAGGCAAGAGTACTGGAATGGGTTGCCAGTGCCTTCTCTGATTGTCTGATCTAGTAGAGGTGATGGAATTTCAGCTCAACTATTTCAAATCCTAAAAGGTGATGCTGTTAAAATGCCACACTCCTTATGCCAGCAAATTTGGAAAACTAAGCAATGGCCACAGTCCTGGAAAAGTTTTCATTCCAATTCCCAAGAAAGCAGTGCCAAAATATGTTCAAACTGCTGTACAGTTGTGGTTATTTCACATGCTAGCAAGGTAATGCTCAAAATTCTTCAAGCTAGGCTTTAACAGTACAGGAGCTGAGAACTTCCAGGGGTACTAGCTGGATCATAGAGAAAGCAAGGGAATTCCAGAAAAACATCTGCTTCGTTGACTATGCTAAAGCCTTTAACTATGTGGATCGCAACAAACTGGAAAATTCTTAAAGAGATGGGAATACCAGACTACCTTCCTGCCTCCTGTGAAACCTGCAAGAAGCAACAGTTAGAACTGGACATAGAACAACAGACTGGTTCAAAATTTAGAAAGGAGTACATCAAGACTATATATTGTCACCCTCTTTATTTAACTTCTCTATAGAGTACACCATGTGAAATGTTGGGCTGGATGAATCACAAGCTGGAATCAAGATTGCTGGGCGAAATATCAGCAACCTCAGATACACAGATAATACTACTCTAATGGCAGAAAGTGGAGAGGAACTAGAGAGCCTTTTGATGAAAGTGAAAGAGGAGAGTGAAAAGCTGGCTTAAAACTCAACATTCAAAAAACTAAGACCATGGTATCTGGTCCCATCACTTCATTGCAATTAGATGGGGAAAAAGTGGAAACAATGACAGATTTTATTTGCTTGGCCTCCCCAAACACTACAGACGGTGACTGCAGCCACGAAATTAAAAAACTCTTGCTCCTTAGAAGAAAAGCTGTGACAGATCTAGACAGTGTGTTAAAAAGCAGAGACATCACTTTGCTGACAAAAGTACGTCTAGTCAAAGCATTGGTTTTTCCAGTAGTCATGTATGGATGTGAGAGTTGGACCATAAAGAAGGCTGAACATTGAAGAACTGATGCTTTTGAATTGTGGTGCTGGAGAAGACTCTTGGAGAAGACTCTTGATATCCACAGCAAGGATCTCAAACCAGTTAATCCTAAAGGAAATTAATCCTGGCTGTTCATTGGAAGGACTGATGCTGAAATTGAAGCTCCAGTATTTTTGCTACTTGATGCGAAGAGCCTATTCATTGGAAAAGACTTTGATGTTGGGAAAGATTGAGGGCAGGAGAAGAGGGTGACAGGATGAGATGGTTGGGTGGCATCATTGACTCAATGGATGTGAGTTTGAGCAAACTCTGGAAGATAGTAAAGGACTGGAAAGCCTGGCATGCTGCAGTCCATAGATTCTCAAAGAGTTGAACACAACAACTGAACAACATTTGTTTCCTAGGCTTTCACTCTTTTTCACTTTTTTTTTTTTTTTCTGTTTGCTGTTGTGGTTGGGTGAGTTCCAGTGCCCTCTCGTTAAGTGTAGTGACTCTTTTTTTCCTTGCTTCATCTGGTCTTCTGTTGAACCTTCACATTATATTTTCCATTTCAGTCATTGTATTCTTCAGCTCTGTGACTTCTATTTGGTGCTTCCTTTTATTTTTTGCCTCTGTTTTGAGATTCTCACTTTGTCCCTCCATTTTTCTCTTAAGCTTGGTGAATATCTTTATAACCATTCTTTTGTACTTTCATCAGGTTAAATCACTTATCTCTGTTTCATGAAGGTCTTTTTTTGAGGTGTTACCTTGTTCTTTCACTTGAAACATATTTGTCTGTTTTTTCATTTTCCTTGTCTCTGTGTTGGTTAGATATGCATTAGTTGGTTATGCATTAGATGAAATAGCCACTGTTTAGTTTTGAAAGAGTGACCCTGTGTAGGGGATGAATCTTATCATTCAACTTTGCCTTAGCTCTTGGTTGTCTCTCAAACCTTTGTGAATGTCCAAGCAGCCTACTTTATTTTCAGTGGCCCCCAGTAGTTTAAGATGTGCCAAGACCTGTCAGTATCCCATAGTGGAAGAACTCTGCTCCTAGATAAAGGCTGATTCGAAGCCAGACTCTTAGGCAGCTGCTTTTAAATTATGCAGATAGGGACTTCCCTGGTGGTCCTGTGGTTAAGAATCTGCCTTCCAATGTAGAGGACATGGATTTGATCCTCGGTCAGGGAACCAAGATCTCATGCTGCAGGACAACTAAGCCTGTGTACTACAACTACTGAGCCTCTGGGTTAAAACAAGAGAAGCCCCTGCTACAACTAGAGAGAAGTCCGTGTGTCTCAATGAAGAGCCTGCACACCACAACAAAAGATCCTATATGCTGCAGTGAAGATCCCATGTGTCATAACTAAGAACTGACACAGCCAAATAAATGTTAAAAAAAAATAGGCAGATAGCTACAGTCCTGTGGGATTCTGAGCGTAAGCCTTGTTGACCACTAGAATTTGGCAATCTAGAGGTGTCTTCTGGTGGCAACTGCAAAAATCAAGGCATCAGATAAGGGTACAAGCTCTTTTCTGTGAGATACTGACAAGCTGGAGCAAATCAGAGGAAGAGTGCAAAGATGTCACCCACCAGCCTTTGTCACTGAATAATATTTCAGCAGGTGCTTAGATGTGTATTAAGTTAGATGCCTGCTCGTCAGGCCAGTTCTTTATGATAAGCAAATAAGCTTTTTTCACAGAAAGTTTGGGTGTTTTTCATTTGGCTTCTGTGCTGGGCTCTTGGTGGTTTTCTGTGTGTGTGAGCCCTTTGAGAACTGTTTCTCAGTTTACTATAGCCTTGTGGGTTTCATGAATGCAAGCACTGTCAGGTTTCAAAGTTAGATGTATTGAGGGTCATCTCTCAGGTGCATCTTAAAAGTTGGGCTGCCAGATACAGGGTTCAACCCTTCACTCCTCAGGGAGAAGATTGGGACTTTGAGTTCCTTCCTGACTGTGGGTCACTGCATGAGGGTGTGGGATTTACTTTGAAGTAAATTTCTCTTGTTTGTCTGATGTGTAGGATTTGTTCAGCTATGGAGTTATGTGTATGTATAATTTTTTTTTCTTCCCTGCAGGAAATTGTTCTGTATGTAGCTGTAGATTTGTGGGAGGAAGCGAGTTCAAGATTCTGCAACATCACCATCTTGAACTGGAATTCCAAATTATCCTTTAATAACACAGTCTTGATACTGACATTGGTATAACCCACTGATAGATTTCCCGCATTTTACTTATATTCATTTATGTGTTTCCGTGTATGTGTGTTAACTACTACAATTTTATCATTAGTGTGTAGGTTCCTGTATTATCCACAACAATCAAGAAATTAAACAGTTCCAACACCACAGGAACCCCTTTTCTAACCAAACCCATGTCCTTCCTGCATATCCCCTCTCCTGTCCCTAACCCTTGACAACCATATGCTTGTTTTCTAAAATTTTGTCATTTCATGCATTTTTATAAATGGAATAATATAGAAAATAAAAAAAAGGTTTATATATTTATTTATTTCATTGTTTGGCTGTGGTAGGGTCTTTGTTGCTGCATGCAGGCTTTCTCTAGTTGTGGTGAGCAGGGGCTACTCTTCATTGTCATGTGTGGACTTCTCACTGAGGTGGCTTCTCTTGTTCGGGAGCACAGGCTCTAGGCGCTCAGGCTTCAGTAGTTGCAGCATATGGGTTCTAGAGTGCTGGCTCAGTGGTTGTGGCACACAGGCTTAGTTGCTCTGCAGCATGTGGGATCTTCCTGGACCAAGAATCCAACTGGAGTCCCTCACATTGCAAGGTAGATTCTTAACTCATGGACCACCAGAGAAGCCCTGTATAACATTTTTGTTGTTCAGTCAGTAAGTCATGTCTGACTGTGACCTCATGAACTGCAGCATGCCAAGCTTCCTTGTCCTTCATTATCTTCTGGAGTTTGCTCAGATTTATGTCCATTGAGTCAATGATGCTATCTAACCATCTCATCCTCTGTTACCCACTTCTCCTTTTTCCTTCAGTCTTTTAGGATGGACTTTTAGAATTGCTCAACACAATTCCCTTAAGAGTCAACGAAGTTGTTGCATATATCAGTAGTTCATTCTTTTTCTTTCTTTTTAACTTGTTTGCCTTTTTGGCTGCGCTGGGTCTTAGTTGTTGCATGTTGGATCTTCGATATTTATTGTGACATGTGAACTCTTAGTTGCAGCATGTAGGATCTATTAAGATGGTGAAAAAGTAATTGTGGTTTCACAGCCCAATCAAAAAGTGGGAAAAAGACCTAAACAGACATTTCTCCAAGGACATGCTGCTGCTGCTGCTAAGTCGCTTCAGTTGTGTCTGACTCTGTGCTACCCCATAGTCGGCAGCCCACCAGGCTCCTCTGTCCCTGGGATTCTCCAGGCAAGAATACTGGAGTGGGTTGCCATTTCCTTCTNGGAAAAAGACCTAAACAGACATTTCTCCAAGGACATGCTGCTGCTGCTGCTAAGTCGCTTCAGTTGTGTCTGACTCTGTGCTACCCCATAGTCGGCAGCCCACCAGGCTCCTCTGTCCCTGGGATTCTCCAGGCAAGAATACTGGAGTGGGTTGCCATTTCCTTCTCCAACGCATGCATGCAAAGTCACTTCAGTTGTGTCCGACTCTGTGCAACCCTGTGGATAGCAGCCCACCAGGCTCGACTGTCCGTGGGATTCTCTAGCAAGAATACTGGAGTGGGTTGCCATTTCTTTCTCCCTCCAAAGACATACAGATGGATAATAAACACAGGAAAAGATGCTCTATATTGCTCGTTATTAGAGAGATGCAAGTCAAAACTACAGTGAGATATCACTTCACACTGGTTAGAATGGCTATCATCAAAAAGTCTACAAACAATAAATTCTGGAGAGGGTGTGGAGAAAAGGGAACTCTCTTGCACTGTTGGTAGGAATGTAAATTGATATAGCCATAATGGAAGACAGTATGGAGATTCCTTAAAAAACTAGGAATAAAACTACCGTATGACTCAGTAATCCCACTACTAGGCATATACCCTGGGAAAACCAAAGTTGAAAAAGACACATGTACCCCATTGTTCATTGCCTGCAATAGCTAGGACATGGAGGCAACCTAGATGTTCACTGATAGATGAATGGATAAAGCAGCTGTGGTACATATATACCATGGACTATTACTCATAGTGATAAAAAGGATTACATTTGAGTCAGTTCTAATGAGGTGGATGAACCTAGAATTTATTATATAGAGTGAGGTAAGTCAGAAAGAGGAAAACAAATATTGTATACTAATATATATAAATGGAATCTAGAAAGATGGTACTGATTAAATTATTTCCAGGAATGGAGATAAGTCTCCACTGTGTCTCCAGCAGTGGAGACACAGACATAGAGAATAGACTTATAGACATGGAGCGGTGGGGAAGGAAGGAGAGGATGGGTTGTATGGAGAGAGTAACATGGAAACATACATTACCATGTGTAAAATAGATATAGTAGCCAGTGGAAATTTGCTGTATAACTCAGAGAACTCAAACTGGGGCTCTGTAACAACCTAGAGGGGTGGGATGGGAAGGGAGGTGGGAGGGAGGTCCAAGAGGGAGGGGATATATGTACCTATGACTGATTCATGTTGATGTNTAACTCAGGGAACCCAAACGGGGGCTCTGTAACAACCTAGAGGGGTGGGATGGGAAGGGAGGTGGGAGGGAGGTCCCAGAGGGAGGGGATATATGTACCTATGACTGATTCATGTTGATGTTTGACAGAAACTAACACAATACTGTAAAATAATTATCCTTCAATTAAAAATAAATAAATTTATATAAAATAGGTGCAGTTTTAGATCGTGACTTTTACGTCATTATAACTAGGCTCAAACACATCTTTATTAATCAAAATAGAAACCATTACCGTCAACACATTTTTACCAATGAGAAATAAGTTTGTTTATTCCTGTAGCATAAAAATCCTTGCTTTGGGATTTGATGAACTCTTGGAAAGCATTTTCTGCCTCCTTCTGGTTATGGCGGAGAGGGCAATGGCACCCTACTCCAGTACCCTTGCCTGGAAAATCCCATGGAGGCTGGAGCCTGGTAGACTGCAGTCCATGGGGTCGCTGGGAGTGGGACATGACTGAGTGACTTCACTTTCACGCATTGGAGAAGGAAATGGCAACCCACTCCAGTATTCTTGCCTGGAGAATCCCAGGGACCGGGGAGCCTGGTGGGCTTCCGTCTATGGGGTCGCACAGAGTTGGCCATGACTGAAGCTACTCAGCAGCAGCAGCAGCATCTGCTTATGGAAACATTTTCCCTTCAAAAAGTTGTCAAGATGCTTGAAGAAGTGGTCGTTGGTTGGCGAGAGGTCAGATGAATATGGCAGATGACACAAAATTTTGTAGGCTAATTTGTTCAACTTTTGAAGTGTTGGTTGTGGGAAGTGCGGTGAGATGTTATGAAGAAGAATTGGGCCTATTCTGTTAATCAATGCCATCTGCATGCCTTGAAGTTTTTGGTGCCTCTCATTGATTTGCTGAGCATACTTCTCAGATGTAATGGTTTCATTGGGATTCAGAAAGCTTGAGGGGATTAGACGGGCAGCAGACCATCAGACAGTGACCATGACCTCTTTTTGGTGCAAGTTTGGCTTTGGGAGGTGCTTTGGAGCTTCTTCTTGATCCAGCCACTGAGCTGTTCGTTGCATAAAATCCACTTTTCGTCACAATCTGATTGAGAAATGGTTCATAGTTGTTGCACAAGATAAGAGAAGACAACACTTTAAAATAATAATATTTTTGATGTGTGGTCAGCTCACAAGACACCCACTCATCAAGCTTTTTCACCTTTCCAATTTGTGAGGTTGAATTGTTTGGCAGCTTATTGTGGAATTGTAAGAGGATCAACTTTGATGATCCTCTTAACTGGTCGTTGTCAACTTCTGAGGGCCAGCCACCGTGCTCCTTATCCTCAAGGCTCTTGTTTCCTTTGCAAGACTTCTTGAACCACCACTGCACATGTATGTTGGTTAGCAATTCCTGGGCCAAAAGTGTTGCTGATGTTGTGAGTTGTCTTCACTGCTTTATGACCCATTTTGAATGCGAATAAGAAAGTTGCTTAAATTTACTTTTTGTCTAACATCATTTCAGTAGTCTAAACAGCAAGTAATAATGTCATTAGCAAAAAAACTAAAGTGAAAAATGTGCATTAAAATGGTATATTGCCACATTTATTTAAAAATGCATTCCAATATCAAACAGCAAATTCAGCAATGCAGAACTGCAATTACTTTTGCACCAACATAGTAGTTCCTGTTGGAAGCATGGAGTCTTAGCTTCCATGGACTACCAGGGAAGTTCTTCGTTGTTTTTTTTTTTTCATTGCTGAATATGTTCCATAGTATATATATACCACAGTTTGCTTAGCCACTCACCTACGGAAGGACTTTGAACTGTTTCCTCGATTTGCTGTTACAAATAAAGCTGCTGTGAACATTTGTGTACAAGGTTTTCATGTGAATATAAAATTTTGTTTCTCTCGGATAAATACCCAGGAGTACAGTTATTGGGTTATGTGATAGTTAAGAAACTGCAGAACTCTTTTCAGAGTTGTACCATTTAACATTCCTACCAGCTTTCTATGAGTGATCCAGTTTCCCTGAACATTTGCCTGACTTTGGTGGTGTGACTTTTTACATTTTATTTATTTTGATGGGTGTGTATTCAATAGTATTATCTCGTGGTTTTATTTATTATTTATTTATTTATTTTTTAAGAAATATCTCGTGGTTTTAATAGATTCATTTTGAGTTGATTTTGTATAAAGTATTAGCTTGAGGTTTTCTTTTTTCTTTTTGCCAATGGATTTCTACTTGCTTTAACACCATTTGTTGAAAAGACTTTCCCTACTAAATTAGATTTGAGTATGTTGTGATGGTTTCTGAGCTCTTTCTTCTTCATTGATGTATGTCTATTATTCTACCAGTTCCACACTATTTTGATTACTGTAGTCATATAATAACCTTAATATGCAGTAGTGTGATTCCTCTCACTTATTCTTTTTTGTCAGGATTGTTTAAGCCTTTCTAGGGCCTGTGCTTTTCCATGTAAATTTTAGAATAAACTTGTCTAAGTCTACAAAAAGATATTGCTGCTGCTAAGTCGCTTCAGTCGTGTCCGACTCTGTGTGACCCCACAGACGGCAGCCCACCAGGCTCCCCCATCCCTGGGATTCTCCAGGCAAGAATACTGGAGTGGGTTGCCATTTCCTTCTCCAGTGCATGAAAGTGAAAAGTGAAAGTGAAGCAGGGATTTTTATAGGAATTATGTAAAATCTAAGATGAATTGGGGCTCAGATGGTGAAGAATCTGCCTGCAGTGTGGGAGACCCGGGTTCGATCCTTGGGTTGGGAAGATCCCCTGGAGAAGGGACTGGCTACACACTCCAGTATTCTTGCCTGGAGAATTCCATGGACAGAGGAGTCTGGTGGGCTGTATAGTCCATGGGATTGCAAGGACTTGGATATGACTGAGAGACTGATACACTGAGATAAATTTGGGACGAACTGACAGCATTATTATGTTGAGTCTTATGATCAATGAGCATGTATGTTCCACTGATTTAGATCTTTGGTTGCCTTCATTAATTACTAAGAGACGTTCAGTTCAGTTCAGTTGCTTTGATTGCAAAGACTTGGATATGACTGAGAGACTGATACACTGAGATAAATTTGGGACGAACTGACAGCATTATTATGTTGAGTCTTATGATCAATGAGCATGTATGTTCCACTGATTTAGATCTTTGGTTGCCTTCATTAATTACTAAGAGACGTTCAGTTCAGTTCAGTTGCTTAGTTGTGTCTAACTCTTTGTGACCCCATGGACTGCAGCACACCAGGCCTCCCTGTCCATCACCAACTCCCGAAGTTAACTCAAACTCAGGTCCATTGAATTGGTGATGCCATCCAGTCATCTCAAATATTTAGTCATAAATCTAACAAAATATGTAGAGGACTTAAAGCTGAAAACTACAAAACACAGCTAGGTTTTTTTTTAATATTTAAAAATTTTAAGACTAGAAAGTTTGGATAAAGGAGAAAAGTATAATTTCATCACTAAATTGTTCTAAATTTTGTATAAGTAATTTATTTAATAAGTATTTGATGATCATCTGTTATTTGCAGAGAATGTGCTAAGTCTGAGGGCTAGACCTACCCTTGTTTTTCTGAAACCTACAATCTATTGGAAAAGACAGGTATTAACTTAAAAAAATCACAAGCATAAATATATAGTTACAGCTGTGATTACTTTGAGGGAAAGCTGATGCTTTGAGCATATGTGGTAAGAGATTTGATCAAGTTTGGGGGTCAAGGAAGACTTCTCTGAGATCATAGTTCAGCTGAGATCTCAAGGATGAGAAGGAGTAAACTAGGTGAATGGGGGAGTGTTGGAGGGAATCTTTCATGCAGAAGAATTGTGTGGGAAGGCTTTGTGGCAGCAAAGTAGTATGGATGTAGCTTAAGAACTGAGGGGGTGGTTAGAGCAAGAGAAATCTGGCAGGAGGTCAGATAATACAGGGCATACCATATAGACCATATTAAGAGAAAAATGTCATATATGAAACAGTGAGATATTGAAGTTTTAAACAGTGGAATATTATTTATTTTGTTTGTTTTGCCATGTGGATTGTGGGACCTTAGTTCCCTGTCCAGGGATTGAACTCTCCCCGTCAGCAGTGAAGGTGTGGAGTCCCAACCCTACTGGACTGCCAAGGAATTCCTAAATTGTGGAATAATTTAGTATTTGCAATTGTAAAAGGTGAAAGCTTCAGTGTGTAGAGCAAATTAGACAGGGGATGGGGCAAGAGTGAAAGTAAGGGACCAAGTTAAGATATTGTCCACGTGTGAGTTGCTGGTGGCTTGAAACTAGGGTGGTAGTAGAAATGGACCATGAACTTCCAGATGTTCAAGTTGGATTTAGAAAAGGCAGAGGAACCAGAGATCAAATTGCTAACATCCACTGGCTCATTGAAAAAATAAGAGAATTCCAGAAAAACATCTACTTCCGCTTTATTGACTACACCAAAGCCTTTGACTGTGTGGATCACAACATATTGTGGAAAATCCTTAAAGAGATAATACCAGACCACCTTACCTGCCTCCAGAGAAATTTGTATTCAGGTCAAGAAGCAACAGTTAGAACAGTTAGACATGGAACAACAGACTGGTTCCAAATTGGGAAAGGAGTATGTATATGTTATGTATATTGAGTTATGTATGTTATGTATATTGAGTATGTATATCGGGAAAGACTGTATATTGTTACCTTGCTTAATTAACTTATATGCAGAGTACTTCATGCGAAATGCTGGGCTGGATGAAGCACAAGCTAGAATCAAGATTGCTGGGAGAAATATCAATAACCTCAGATGTGCAGGTGACACCACCCTTATGGCAGAAAGTGAAGAAGAACTAAAGAGCCTCTTGATGAAAGTGAAAGAGGAGAGTGAAGAAGTTGGCTTTAAACTCAACATTCAAAAAACTAAGACTATGGTATCCGGTTCCATCACTTCATGGCAAAT
This sequence comes from Oreotragus oreotragus, assembly GCA_006410675.1. Lineage (NCBI taxonomy): Eukaryota > Metazoa > Chordata > Mammalia > Artiodactyla > Bovidae > Oreotragus > Oreotragus oreotragus. The sequence continues at coordinate 52,683 of SJYX01001734.1, forward strand.
AGATGGGGAAACAGTGGAAACAATGAAACACTACTTTTTGGTCTCCAAAATCACTGCAGATGGTGATTACAGCCATGAAATTAAAAGATGCTTGTTTCTCAGAAGAAAAGCTATGACCAACCTAGACAGCATATTAAAAAGCAGAGACATTACTTTGCCCATAAGGTCCATCTAGTCAAAGCGATGGTTTTTCCAGTGGTCATGTATGGATGTGAGTGTTGGACTTTAAAGAAAGCTGAACTCTAATGAGTGATGCTTTTGAACTGTGGTGTTGGAGAAGATTCTTGAGAGTCCCTTGGACTGCAAGGAGATCCAACCAGTCCATCCTAAAGGAGATTAGTCCTGGGTATTCATTGGAAGGACTGATGCTAAAGCTGAAACTCCAATACTTTGGCCAACTGATGCGAAGAGCTGACTCATTGGAAAAGACCTTGATGCTGGGAAAGATTAAAGGCGGGAGGAGGAGATGACAGAGGATGAGATGTTTGGATGGCATCACTGACTTGATGGACATGAATTTGAGCAAGCTCCAGGAGTTGGTAATAAACAGGGAAGCCTGGTGTGCTGCAGTCCATGGGGTCGCAAAGAGTCAGACACAACTGAGCGACTGAATTGGAAATGGACAGAAGTGGATAGGTTAAAGAGAAATATAGGTGGTGAATCAGTAAGGCATGAGGATTAATTGGATATGAAAAATGAGGGAAAGAGAATCAAAGTTGATGTCTTAGTTCTGCATAGGATGGAACCTGAGTACTGGCTTTCAAGCTTGCCCTAGCGTTTACTGCCCTCAGGGGCTCTCAGATTCTGCTCTGTATGCACAGTGTCCTGCCAGGTTTATGGAGGACACTTAGGTCTGCTGTTTGCATGCATGTACACAACCTTTCATCAGTCTGGGATATTTGGAGACTTTATGAATCCTCTTATGGCTCTCTGTCTTCTTGGAATTTCCTGATAAGTCTTTGATTCATTCTCTGGTTTGTTGCTTGCTTCATATAGGACCCAACCACAGGCTATTGGCCACTGCTGCTGCTACTGCTGCTAAGTCACTTCAGTCGTGTCCTACTCTGTGCGACCCCATAGACGGCAGCCCACCAGGCTCCCCCGTCCCTGTGATTCTCCAGGCAAGAACACTGGAGTAGGTTGCCATTTCCTTCTCCAATGCATGAAAGTGAAAAGTCAAAGTGAAGTCGCTCAGTCGTGTCTGACTCTTAGCGACCCCGTGGACTGCAGCCCACCAGGCTCCTGCATCCATGGGATTTTCCAGGCAAGAGTGCTGGAATGGGGTGCCATTGCGTTCTCCGAATGGCCACTAAGATAGACTAAAAATGTTCCTACCTAGTGAGTCCCCGCCAGCTGTGAAAGTGAAATTGTTGATATTAATGTCCTTCCTTTCCTTGGTTGGTGAATCTAGGGGTGGGGGATATATGGGAGAAGCTCTTGGTATGAATTGCAGAGATTCATGGTGTTCTTACTGAAAGTTAAGTAGTTTTCATGAATAAATATTTTTAATTTTGTTATATTCAGTTAGTTTCCAAGCTGAAATTTGTCAGCTTTTTAAGTTTCTTTTTGAGAAAAGATTTATTAACCTCTTTATTGTCATGACAAGTAGTCAGAAGTCTGTGGTTGAATTTTGGTCAGAGTATCCACCCTTGTAACCACCTCCTTAATCAAGATACAGAACACTTATTTCAAGAGGTACCGTTATGCCTTTTACCAGCCATTTTTCTCCCTCCTCCATCCTGGCCTGAGGCAATTACTTGACTGTTCCCCCCTTTCCCCCCCGCCCCCCGTTGATTATATTAGTCTTTTCTAGAATTTCAAACACAGTTATACCTCAAATACGTGGTTCAGTTCCAGACCACTGCAATAAATCAAAATAAAGTGAGTCACATGATTTTTTTTGTTTCCCAGTGCATATAAAAGTTATGTTTACACTCTACTGTAGGCTGTTAAGCTTGCAGAGTCTAAAAAAATGATTTTGTGGTTGTTCAATTGCTTAGTCGTGTCTGACTCTTTGGGACCCCATGGATTGCAGCACACCAGGCTTCCCTGTCCTTCGCTGTCATCTGGAGTTTGCTCAAGCACATGTCTATTAGATCCATCACCAATTGGTGATGCCATTCAACCATCTCATCCTCTGTTGTCCCCTTCTCTTTCTGCCCTCAATCTTTCCCAGCATCAGGGTCTTTTCCAGTGAGTCAGCTCTTTGTATCAGGTGGCCAGAGTATTGGAGCTTCAGCTTCAGTATCCGTCCTTCCAATGAATGTTATGGGTTGACTTCCTTTAGGATTGACTGGTTGGATCCTCCTGCTGTCTAAGGGACTCTCAAGAGTCTTCTCTAGCACCACAGTCAAAAGCATCAATTCTTTGGCGCTCAGCCTTCTTTATGGTCCAACTCTCACATCCATACAATGTATATATTTAATTAACGGGGAACTCTACCCAATACTCTGTAGCGGCCTATATGGAAAAAGAATCTTAAGAGTGAATATATGTATAACTGATTCATTTTGCTGTACACTTGAATCTATTAATAACACAAAATTTATAAATAGACTATAATGAAAATGAAAAAGTTGCTAAGAATTGCTGTCATCTGAATCTTCATTGAATTATAGTGGTAACATAAAAAAATCACTGATCAAAAAAAAAGAAAAAGAAAAAAAAATCATTGAAAGTGGGTCACCATGGTAAATATAATGAAAAAGTTTGAACTGTTGCAAGAATTACCAAAATGTGACACACAGATACAAAGTGAGGAAAATACTGTTGGGAGACTTGCTCCACACACGATTGCTACAAACATTCAGTTTGTAAAAAAAAAATGCAGTATCTGCAAAGTGCAAAAAATGAGGTATGCCTGTAAATGGAATCATATAGTATGTACTTATTTGTGTCTTGCTTTCTTTGCTCACCATAATGTTTTATGCAGTTTAATTGGTGAAGTAGTTTTCTATGGTATGGATAGACCACAATTTGTTTATCCATTCCCCTATTGGTGGATATTTGGGCTGTTTAGAGATTTTGTCTATTACGAATAGGGCTACTATGAACGTAACTATTTCTTTTGGGTAAATACTTGAAATGGCTAGATCATATAGTAGGTGTATGTTTTACTTTTTAAGAAACTGTCAAACTGTCTTTTCAAAGTGGTTGTACCATTTTATATTCCTAACAGCAATGTATTAGAGTTCTAGCTGCTCCTGTATTCTTATCAATGCCTGATCTTTTTAGTCTTTTAAATTTTAGCCATGCTAGTGGATGTGTAGTGGTGTCTCATTTTATTTTTTTCCTTATCAGTTTTATTGCAAAATGATTTATGTGTAATAAACTGCATCTATTTGAAGCATATAGTTTGATGAAATTTTCCAGTTGTATACACTTGTGAAACTGCTGCCAAAATTGTGATACAGTAGGTTCCTATCACCCTCAAAAGCTTCCTCATGCTCTCTTCTGTCCTTCTCTTCTTACACTCCTGAACCTTAGTAACCACTGATTTACTTTTTGTCACTATAGGTTAGGTTGGATTTTATATAAATGGAATAATACAACCTTTACTGTTTGTGACTGGCTTATTTCTTTGGCTGTGCTGGGTCTTACTTGCTGTGTTTGAACTTAGTTGCAGGATGTGGAACCTAGTTCTCTGACCAGGGATTGAACCCGGTCAATCCCCTCCCCTCCTTTGGGACTGTGGAGTCTTAACCACTGGACCACCAGGGAAATTTTTCATTCAGCAAAATGATTTTGAGGTTCACTCGTATTTTTGCCTGTATCCTTTTTATTGCTGAGTAATATTCTGTTGTATGAATAAATCACGATTTGTTATTCATCTGTTGATGGACATTTGGGTCATCTCGTGGGCTTCCCTGGTGGCTCAGAGGGTAAAGTGTCTGCCTACAGTGTGGGAGACCCGGGTTTGATCCCTGGGTTGGGAAGATCCCCTGGAGAAGGAAATGGCAACCCACTCCTGTACTCTTGCCTGGAAAATTCCACTGATGGAGAAGCTTCAGTCCATGGAATTGCAGAGTTGCACACGACTGAGCAACTTTACTTCTTAGTGCTTGACATTGTGTGAAAAGCTTCTTTGAACATTACTGTACAAGTCTTTATGTGGTGATATGTTTTTGTTTCTGTTGAGTAAATAGTAGTAAGCAGAATGACTGGCCTGTATAGTAATATACATTTAATTTTAAGAAACTGCCTGACAGTTTTCCAAAGTGGCTTAAAATTTTACGTTTCCATTGGCAGTGTATGAGAGATCCATGTATTCCTCATTCCTGCCCACATTAGTGTTTTCAGTATTTTTAATTGTAACCATTATAATGGGTGTGTAGTGTTATGTCATTGTGGCTTTAATTTCTATTTTGATAACTAATGATGTGTGGAGCATCTTTTTCTGTTTGTTTTGCTTATTGGCTATTAGTACATTTGCTTTTGTGTCCATATCTTGCTCATTTAAAAAATTGGTTTGTCTTTTTATTATTGCATTATGAGAGTTATTTGGGCTTCCCTGGTGGCTCCAGTTGGTAAAGAATCCGCGTGCAGTGCAGGAGACCTCCTGTAATGCAGGAGACCTGGGTTTGATCCCTGGGTTGGGAAAATACCCTGGAGAAGGAAATGGCAACCCATTCCAGTATTCTTGCCTGAGAAATCCCATGTACAGAGGGGCCTGGTGAGCTATAGTTAATGGGGTCGCAAGGTTGGACACAACTTAGCAACTAAACCATCACCACCATAAAGAGTTCTTTATATATTGTGACTATGAGTCTTTTGCAAGATATATGCATTGCAAATATTTTCTCCCATTTTATGACTTGTCTTTTTGTTTTCTTATTGGTGTCTTTTGAAGAATATAAGTTTTAAGTTTCACTGAAGCCTAGTTTTTCAGTTTTTAAAAATTATGTGTCTTTTACTCTTTGTATCCAGAGAAATCTTTGTTACTCAGGTCACAGAAATTTTACCTTTCAGTGTTAGAAGGCATGCACACACAAAAAAACCCCAAAATGTAAAGAGGTAAAATAGTCATAATTCTTAAACACAAAAACACTAGGAGACTGGTTATGCACGTCAATTTAAATCTTCAGGTTATTTCTGAAAATGAAGGGGTTTAGCTAGATCATTGGTAGTTCTAAACTTTTAGATTTTGAACTCCTCTGAGAGTTAGATGAAAGCTATAAGAATTTTTCCCAGGGAGCATACAAAAATTAGACAGTTTTACACACAGTTTCAGGAGATTGTGAATCCCTTGAAGCCTAACCATAGGTCCTTTAAGGGCATGTGGATTGGTTAAGAACCCTTAGCTAGCAGTTCTTTAAGTATTTATCTAAGATTTATCTCTTTAATTTGCCAGATTCCATTATACTTTTACCTCAGATGTCTTAGCTGTTTCTTTCTTGGTCTCCAAAAAGATTTGTTTTGTTTTTCTTTGGGTAATTTCCATTATGGCGGTAACAGACCTAAGTCTAAAAGGAAGGACAGAGTGAGTGGTTAAAACTGAAAACCTTAGTGATTTTAGTAATTTATATTAGAATATGACACTGTTTATACAAAGTTTTGTGTTGTGTGTGTTTTTTTAAATACCTGTTACAGTTTGGTGTTTGAAGAATTGCTCCCCCAACCGCAGGATTATCATTAAAATTAATTCATTTTACTTTAGGAAGTAAAAATATGTCTAATTTGTCTAAAAATTTGTCTAATAGTGTTATAGGTTAAATCCTTCCACATATTCATGTTTGATAAATTTTTTTCCTTGCAAATTGACAGTTCATGTCTCGTTATTTAATGGGATGTTAATATTTTTTTTTTTTCATTTCTAAATCAATGCCATGAGCTATTCACCTGTGCACAGCAGCGGACAATGAATTCTTTAAGCACTTTGTAAGCTGAGCCAAGAGATTTTAAATATTCATTTTCAAAGCTAAAAATAGAGTAGTAAGGAAAAATGAATAATGCTCACTCTTCTAATTAACTACAAATTCTTTGTGTGATGCAGAGCTTTACAACTTTAGTGGGGATACAGGAATGAGTAGTTCATATACGGCTTGGTTTGGGAGAAGTTGCAGGGATGGGAAACAGGGAGGGAAAGGAAGATTCTTGGTCATCATGCTAGAGCCTTGTGCTGCTTGGAAAGGCACCATGGCCAAGGTTACAGGGAGGGGGCGAGAGAATCCTCAGGTCCCAGGGGTTCCCTGGTGAACCCGACTACCCACAGGCAAAGTTGTCCTACTGCCTACAGAGGTCGAGGAACTCACTTTCCAAGAATTCTCTCCAAGAATTCTTGCTGGTTGCCTCAGGCAAATATAACACATCTCCAAAGAATGAAAATGAGTCCTTTAAAATTTCAATGGCAGCTGAAGCTTTGATTTCATTGGCAAATAAGTTACTGTTTTATAAGATTACATGTCATGCCACTGGGATAGAACTTCTCCAGTTCTTCTATAAGGTCACCCACTGGATACCTGGGTGCTACTCCATCATCACTTGTTCATTTTCTTACCTGAACCTTATTAAAGAAGAGTTCATCCCAGATACTATCATTCCTGATGATTCCACTCCGGACCTCGGCCTGCTTACGCTTTGCTGCAAATTCCAGAAGCCAGCGCTTTAATGGGGTGTCTGCCTGGCTGAAGATCTGAGGAACAGAAGTTGGGAACAGCTGTAAAGACTACATACCCCACCTCGAGACATACTCCCAGGAAGAAAGCTCAGACTGGTCAGCAGAGAAGCCACACTATTTTTGCCCCTGTACGTGAAAGTATTAATCAGTCAGTCATGTCCGACTCTTTGTGACCCTGTGGACTGTAGCCCACCAGGCTCCTCTATCCATGGAATTCTCCAGGCAAGAATACTGGAGTGGGTTGCCATTCCCTTCTCCAGGGGATCTTCAAACCCAGGGATTGAACACACGTCTCCCGCTTTGCAGGCACTTTACCAACTGAGCCAGCAGAGAAGCAGGAGCTTCACTAAATGTGTGACATCCAGTTCAAGGTTAACACTACCAAGGCCCAGGCACGCAGCTGAGAAAGAAGCTTCCTCCCCTCAGAATCTCCCAACCAGGTACCAAGGCCCAGGCACGCAGCTGAGAAACAAGCTTCCTCCCCTCAGAATCTCCCAACCAGGTACCAAGGCCCAGGCACGCAGCTGAGAAACAAGCTTCCTCCCCTCAGAATCTCCCAACCAGGTACCAAGGCCCAGGCACGCAGCTGAGAAACAAGCTTCCTCCCCTCAGAATCTCCCAACCAGGTACCAAGGCCCAGGCACGCAGCTGAGAAACAAGCTTCCTCCCCTCAGAATCTCCCAACCAGGTACCAAGGCCCAGGCACGCAGCTGAGAAACAAGCTTCCTCCCCTCAGAATCTCCCAACCAGGTACCAAGGCCCAGGCACGCAGCTGAGAAACAAGCTTCCTCCCCTCAGAATCTCCCAACCAGGTACCAAGGCCCAGGCACGCAGCTGAGAAACAAGCTTCCTCCCCTCAGAATCTCCCAACCAGGTACCAAGGCCCAGGCACGCAGCTGAGAAACAAGCTTCCTCCCCTCAGAATCTCCCAACCAGGTACCAAGGCCCAGGCACGCAGCTGAGAAACAAGCTTCCTCCCCTCAGAATCTCCCAACCAGGTACCAAGGCCCAGGCACGCAGCTGAGAAACAAGCTTCCTCCCCTCAGAATCTCCCAACCAGGTACCAAGGCCCAGGCACGCAGCTGAGAAACAAGCTTCCTCCCCTCAGAATCTCCCAACCAGGGCTTTGGAGAGCAGGAAGAAAACAGAAGAACGGGTGGGAGTCAGGAAATATGAGAGGAGGCGACTTTCAGGACCTGGGGTTAGAGGTGTAGAAAGTCTGCCTGGGGCTCCAGCCTCTGCCCGAACAAGCAAAGACTCCCCGCGAGGCTCACCTTGTCGTACATGCGGTTCAGCAGTCGGGGGACCACTGGGAAGATGGTGGGGCACAGGGCCTTCATGTCATCTGAGAGGAGGCGGATGTCTCCCTGGAAGAAGCCAACGCGCCCTCCGTGGCAGTAGACGACGGACTGGAGGAAGAGGACAGGAAGGAAGGAGTCCCTCAGGGCGGTCACCCCTGGGAGCAGTCCAGAGCTGTCCAAAGCTCTGCCCCTTACGGAGGCACCTGTGACCCTGAAGCCAGCTCTGGCTGCTGCCACAGGACACTGAAGAAAGCCATCTGAGGTGACATATCGCCCTCCACAGCTCCCCACCTCCCCACTAAGTCCCACTCAGACATGAAGCGAAGCAGGAGACAGGGTGGAATCCTGAGCCTTTGGGGGATGCCAGAGCAGCCAGACTCACTGGTGGCCGCCCCTTCGTGCTCACTCCCAAAGCCTGGACAGCGGCCTCCGTGGGGACTCAGTCCCTGAGCTGTACTACCTCATCAGTGTGTCTGCTCCAGGTCTCAAGAGTGCCCACGCACTTCCCGAGGGACACCGCAGCAACTCTGGAAGGATATGCAGTACCCACGAGTACTGGGGATGCTGCTGATGTTGTTGGCTAAGGGAGGCCATGGTGGAGCCTGACTGGTTGCTAATGGCACTAGGAATATACCAAGGGCTCCTTTCTTTCATATTCATAGCAATTATGTAAGGGAGACAGAATTCTTATCACTGTTACAGATGAGGAATGCAAAGGCCTCAGAGGTAAAGGGATTTGCCCAGAGTCATAAGTGATAATTTGCTGGCACTGGAATTCAGGTCTGAAAAGCTGGAAAACCCTCCCTAGTAGACCAGATCTCCCCCAAGGCCAAATGGGAGAGGCTTAGGAGATAATGCTTCTGCTGCACCCAGAAGTAGGGCAAAGGCTAACAGAGTTTTGCCAAAAGAACACACTGGTCACAGCAAACACCCTCTTCCAATACAAGAGACAACTCTACACATGGACATCACCAGATGGTCAATATCGAAATCAGGCAGATTATATTCCTTGCAGCCAAAGATGGAGAAGCTCTACACAGTCAGCAAAAACAAGACCAGGTGCTGACTGTGGCTCAGATCATGAACTCCTTATTGCAAAATTCAGACTTAAATTGAAGAAAATAGGGTAAAGCACTAGACCATTCAGGTAAGACCTAAATCAAATCCCTCACAATTATACAGTAGAAGTGACAAATAGATTCAAGGGATTAGATTTGATAGACAAAGTGCCTGAAGAACTATAAACGGAGGTTCCTAACACTGTACAGGAGGCAGTGATCAAGACCATCCCAAAGAAAAAGAAATACAAAAAGGCAAAATGGTTGTAGGCATGGACATGAATTTGAGCAAGCTCCAGGAGTTGGTAATAAACAGGGAAGCCTGGTGTGCTGCAGTCCATGGGGTCGCAAAGAGTCAGACACAACTGAGCGACTGAATTGGAAATGGACAGAAGTGGATAGGTTAAAGAGAAATATAGGTGGTGAATCAGTAAGGCATGAGGATTAATTGGATATGAAAAATGAGGGAAAGAGAATCAAAGTTGATGTCTTAGTTCTGCATAGGATGGAACCTGAGTACTGGCTTTCAAGCTTGCCCTAGCGTTTACTGCCCTCAGGGGCTCTCAGATTCTGCTCTGTATGCACAGTGTCCTGCCAGGTTTATGGAGGACACTTAGGTCTGCTGTTTGCATGCATGTACACAACCTTTCATCAGTCTGGGATATTTGGAGACTTTATGAATCCTCTTATGGCTCTCTGTCTTCTTGGAATTTCCTGATAAGTCTTTGATTCATTCTCTGGTTTGTTGCTTGCTTCATATAGGACCCAACCACAGGCTATTGGCCACTGCTGCTGCTACTGCTGCTAAGTCACTTCAGTCGTGTCCTACTCTGTGCGACCCCATAGACGGCAGCCCACCAGGCTCCCCCGTCCCTGTGATTCTCCAGGCAAGAACACTGGAGTAGGTTGCCATTTCCTTCTCCAATGCATGAAAGTGAAAAGTCAAAGTGAAGTCGCTCAGTCGTGTCTGACTCTTAGCGACCCCGTGGACTGCAGCCCACCAGGCTCCTGCATCCATGGGATTTTCCAGGCAAGAGTGCTGGAATGGGGTGCCATTGCGTTCTCCGAATGGCCACTAAGATAGACTAAAAATGTTCCTACCTAGTGAGTCCCCGCCAGCTGTGAAAGTGAAATTGTTGATATTAATGTCCTTCCTTTCCTTGGTTGGTGAATCTAGGGGTGGGGGATATATGGGAGAAGCTCTTGGTATGAATTGCAGAGATTCATGGTGTTCTTACTGAAAGTTAAGTAGTTTTCATGAATAAATATTTTTAATTTTGTTATATTCAGTTAGTTTCCAAGCTGAAATTTGTCAGCTTTTTAAGTTTCTTTTTGAGAAAAGATTTATTAACCTCTTTATTGTCATGACAAGTAGAAGTCTGTGGTTGAATTTTGGTCAGAGTATCCACCCTTGTAACCACCTCCTTAATCAAGATACAGAACACTTATTTCAAGAGGTACCGTTATGCCTTTTACCAGCCATTTTTCTCCCTCCTCCATCCTGGCCTGAGGCAATTACTTGACTGTTCCCCCCTTTCCCCCCCGCCCCCCGTTGATTATATTAGTCTTTTCTAGAATTTCAAACACAGTTATACCTCAAATACGTGGTTCAGTTCCAGACCACTGCAATAAATCAAAATAAAGTGAGTCACATGATTTTTTTTGTTTCCCAGTGCATATAAAAGTTATGTTTACACTCTACTGTAGGCTGTTAAGCTTGCAGAGTCTAAAAAAATGATTTTGTGGTTGTTCAATTGCTTAGTCGTGTCTGACTCTTTGGGACCCCATGGATTGCAGCACACCAGGCTTCCCTGTCCTTCGCTGTCATCTGGAGTTTGCTCAAGCACATGTCTATTAGATCCATCACCAATTGGTGATGCCATTCAACCATCTCATCCTCTGTTGTCCCCTTCTCTTTCTGCCCTCAATCTTTCCCAGCATCAGGGTCTTTTCCAGTGAGTCAGCTCTTTGTATCAGGTGGCCAGAGTATTGGAGCTTCAGCTTCAGTATCCGTCCTTCCAATGAATGTTATGGGTTGACTTCCTTTAGGATTGACTGGTTGGATCCTCCTGCTGTCTAAGGGACTCTCAAGAGTCTTCTCTAGCACCACAGTCAAAAGCATCAATTCTTTGGCGCTCAGCCTTCTTTATGGTCCAACTCTCACATCCATACAATGTATATATTTAATTAACGGGGAACTCTACCCAATACTCTGTAGCGGCCTATATGGAAAAAGAATCTTAAGAGTGAATATATGTATAACTGATTCATTTTGCTGTACACTTGAATCTATTAATACCACAAAATTTATAAATAGACTATAATGAAAATGAAAAAGTTGCTAAGAGTTGCTGTCATCTGAATCTTCATTGAATTATAGTAGTAACATAAAAAAATCACTGATCAAAAAAAAAGAAAAAGAAAAAAAAATCATTGAAAGTGGGTCACCATGGTAAATATAATGAAAAAGTTTGAACTGTTGCAAGAATTACCAAAATGTGACATACAGATACAAAGTGAGGAAAATACTGTTGGGAGACTTGCTCCACACACGATTGCTACAAACATTCAGTTTGTAAAAAAAAAATGCAGTATCTGCAAAGTGCAAAAAATGAGGTATGCCTGTAAATGGAATCATATAGTATGTACTTATTTGTGTCTTGCTTTCTTTGCTCACCATAATGTTTTATGCAGTTTAATTGGTGAAGTAGTTTTCTATGGTATGGATAGACCACAATTTGTTTATCCATTCCCCTATTGGTGGATATTTGGGCTGTTTAGAGATTTTGTCTATTACGAATAGGGCTACTATGAACGTAACTATTTCTTTTGGGTAAATACTTGAAATGGCTAGATCATATAGTAGGTGTATGTTTTACTTTTTAAGAAACTGTCAAACTGTCTTTTCAAAGTGGTTGTACCATTTTATATTCCTAACAGCAATGTATTAGAGTTCTAGCTGCTCCTGTATTCTTATCAATGCCTGATCTTTTTAGTCTTTTAAATTTTAGCCATGCTAGTGGATGTGTAGTGGTGTCTCATTTTATTTTTTTCCTTATCAATTTTATTGCAAAATGATTTATGTGTAATAAACTGCATCTATTTGAAGCATATAGTTTGATGAAATTTTCCAGTTGTATACACTTGTGAAACTGCTGCCAAAATTGTGATACAGTAGGTTCCTATCACCCTCAAAAGCTTCCTCATGCTCTCTTCTGTCCTTCTCTTCTTACACTCCTGAACCTTAGTAACCACTGATTTACTTTTTGTCACTATAGGTTAGGTTGGATTTTATATAAATGGAATAATACAACCTTTACTGTTTGTGACTGGCTTATTTCTTTGGCTGTGCTGGGTCTTACTTGCTGTGTTTGAACTTAGTTGCAGGATGTGGAACCTAGTTCTCTGACCAGGGATTGAACCCGGTCAATCCCCTCCCCTCCTTTGGGACTGTGGAGTCTTAACCACTGGACCACCAGGGAAATTTTTCATTCAGCAAAATGATTTTGAGGTTCACTCGTATTTTTGCCTGTATCCTTTTTATTGCTGAGTAATATTCTGTTGTATGAATAAATCACGATTTGTTATTCATCTGTTGATGGACATTTGGGTCATCTCGTGGGCTTCCCTGGTGGCTCAGAGGGTAAAGTGTCTGCCTACAGTGTGGGAGACCCGGGTTTGATCCCTGGGTTGGGAAGATCCCCTGGAGAAGGAAATGGCAACCCACTCCTGTACTCTTGCCTGGAAAATTCCACTGATGGAGAAGCTTCAGTCCATGGAATTGCAGAGTTGCACACGACTGAGCAACTTTACTTCTTAGTGCTTGACATTGTGTGAAAAGCTTCTTTGAACATTACTGTACAAGTCTTTATGTGGTGATATGTTTTTGTTTCTGTTGAGTAAATAGTAGTAAGCAGAATGACTGGCCTGTATAGTAATATACATTTAATTTTAAGAAACTGCCTGACAGTTTTCCAAAGTGGCTTAAAATTTTACGTTTCCATTGGCAGTGTATGAGAGATCCATGTATTCCTCATTCCTGCCCACATTAGTGTTTTCAGTATTTTTAATTGTAACCATTATAATGGGTGTGTAGTGTTATGTCATTGTGGCTTTAATTTCTATTTTGATAACTAATGATGTGTGGAGCATCTTTTTCTGTTTGTTTTGCTTATTGGCTATTAGTACATTTGCTTTTGTGTCCATATCTTGCTCATTTAAAAAATTGGTTTGTCTTTTTATTATTGCATTATGAGAGTTATTTGGGCTTCCCTGGTGGCTCCAGTTGGTAAAGAATCCGCGTGCAGTGCAGGAGACCTCCTGTAATGCAGGAGACCTGGGTTTGATCCCTGGGTTGGGAAAATACCCTGGAGAAGGAAATGGCAACCCATTCCAGTATTCTTGCCTGAGAAATCCCATGTACAGAGGGGCCTGGTGAGCTATAGTTAATGGGGTCGCAAGGTTGGACACAACTTAGCAACTAAACCATCACCACCATAAAGAGTTCTTTATATATTGTGACTATGAGTCTTTTGCAAGATATATGCATTGCAAATATTTTCTCCCATTTTATGACTTGTCTTTTTGTTTTCTTATTGGTGTCTTTTGAAGAATATAAGTTTTAAGTTTCACTGAAGCCTAGTTTTTCAGTTTTTAAAAATTATGTGTCTTTTACTCTTTGTATCCAGAGAAATCTTTGTTACTCAGGTCACAGAAATTTTACCTTTCAGTGTTAGAAGGCATGCACACACAAAAAAACCCCAAAATGTAAAGAGGTAAAATAGTCATAATTCTTAAACACAAAAACACTAGGAGACTGGTTATGCACGTCAATTTAAATCTTCAGGTTATTTCTGAAAATGAAGGGGTTTAGCTAGATCATTGGTAGTTCTAAACTTTTAGATTTTGAACTCCTCTGAGAGTTAGATGAAAGCTATAAGAATTTTTCCCAGGGAGCATACAAAAATTAGACAGTTTTACACACTGTTTCAGGAGATTGTGAATCCCTTGAAGCCTAACCATAGGTCCTTTAAGGGCATGTGGATTGGTTAAGAACCCTTAGCTAGCAGTTCTTTAAGTATTTATCTAAGATTTATCTCTTTAATTTGCCAGATTCCATTATACTTTTACCTCAGATGTCTTAGCTGTTTCTTTCTTGGTCTCCAAAAAGATTTGTTTTGTTTTTCTTTGGGTAATTTCCATTATGGCGGTAACAGACCTAAGTCTAAAAGGAAGGATAGAGTGAGTGGTTAAAACTGAAAACCTTAGTGATTTTAGTAATTTATATTAGAATATGACACTGTTTATACAAAGTTTTGTGTTGTGTGTGTTTTTTTAAATACCTGTTACAGTTTGGTGTTTGAAGAATTGCTCCCCCAACCGCAGGATTATCATTAAAATTAATTCATTTTACTTTAGGAAGTAAAAATATGTCTAATTTGTCTAAAAATTTGTCTAATAGTGTTATAGGTTAAATCCTTCCACATATTCATGTTTGATAAATTTTTTTCCTTGCAAATTGACAGTTCATGTCTCGTTATTTAATGGGATGTTAATATTTTGTGTCAGTTTGTACTTTTTAAATATAATCAATAGCTTTTTTCATGTATGCTATAAATATTTTTCTAATTTTATTGTTACTATATGTATTTAAATATATATAGACTGAAAAGTTTAGGTGGCAGGCACCTGGGCTGGTCCCTAGCTGAGCCACCACCCGCTGGCTGGTCCCTGAGGCAGCTGGTGGGCCCGGGCGCACACAGCCTTTCGCCATGTACACCTTCGAGGTGTGCGATGGGAACAGCAACGTCTGTGCCAACGAGGTGTTCTGGCTGCTGCTCGCCACCGGCCACTGGAAGCGGCTGCAGTGGGACAAACCCCAGGTTCAGCCTGATGCTGGAAGAAAGAAACTGGCTGCCCTTCGGGAGACTGGATCGTGAACCTGGGCTGATGCAGTTGGTGAATTACTACAGAGGGGCCGACAAACTGTGTCACAAAGCATCTTTAGTGAAGCTCATCAAAACCAGCCCAGAACAGGCTGAGTCCTGCACATTGTTCTGCGAGTCCTACATGATTTATCCAACCAACCTCGAGACTCTAGTTGCTCCAGCTCAGAATGGAATCCATCCACCGCTCCATAGTTCAAGGACAGATAACAGAGAATTTTTCCTGACTTAATATAACAGAAAGAAAGAGGAGGGAGAGGGCAACGCTTGGATTGCAAAGTCATCAGCCGGAGCCAAAGGTGAAGGCATCCTCATCTCATAGGCTATAGAACTATTGGATTTCATAGACAACCAAGGCCAGGTACATGTGATCCAGAAATACCTGGAGCGCCTGCTGTTCCTGGAGCCTGGTCATCGCAAGTTTGACATCCGAAGCTGGGTCTTGGTGGACCGTTAGTTTAATATCTACCTCTATAGAGAGGGTGTCCTGCAGACTGCTTCAGAACTGTATCAGGTGGATAATTTCCAAGATAAAACCAGCCACTTGACTAATCACTGCATTCAAAAGGAGTACTCAGAGAACTATGGGAAGTATGAAAAAGGGGAATGGAATGTTCTTTGAGGAGTTCAATCAGTACCTAACAAATGCTTTGAACATCACCCTGGAAAGTAGTATCTTACTACAAATCAAAGGTATAATAGAGTTACCCAGTCCTATCTCTTTTGGTTAAATGTGTCTTGATGGAGCTTTGGGAGTTTGTGCCTTTCAAGGAATTGTTCCATTTCAATTGTCGAGTTTAAGGACAAAAATTATTTGTTATATCCTTTTATTATCCTTTTAATATCTATATTATCTGTAGTGATGAAACTTTTAAAAATCCTTATGCTTAATTCTTCAGTTACCTTATATTGGTAATTTATATCTTCTCTCTTTCACTTGGGCAGATTGGTTAGAGGCTTATCAGTTTTATTAATCTCAGAATTCTAAAAGTCAGCTTTTGGCTTTATAGATTTTTCTCTGTCATTATTGTTTTCAATTTCTTCATGTTCTTTATTATTTTATTCTTCTCCTTTTGAGGTGCTTGCTTTTCTTTTCTTTTTCTAGTTTCCTTAAAGTATAAGGTCAGGTCACTGATTTGAGATATTTAGTTTTTAAAAAAAAAATACAAGCATTTAATGCCATCAGCTTTCCTATAAGAACTCCTTAGCTGCATCCCACAGATTTTGCTTTCATGTTTTTGTTTTCATTTTATTAAAATACTTTCTAGTTTCCCTTGTGGAAAGAAAAAGTTTATATGTAGCTTAAATTGTTAGAGAAATGTGAATCAGAACCATAATGAGGTATTACTTCATACTGGTCAGAATGACTAGCAAAAAGTCTACACATAACAAATGCTGGAGAGGGTGTGGAGGAAAGGGAACCCTCCTACTCTGTCGGTGGGAGTGTAAATTGGTGCAACCACTATGGAAAACATTATGGAAGTTCCTTAAATAAAAGTAGGGCTGCCATATGATCCAGTAACCCCGCTCTTAGCCATATATCCAGAAAAGATGAAAACTGTTAATTTGAGTAGATACAGATACCCTAGTGTTCACAACAGCACTATTTACAGTAGCCAAGACATGGAAACAACCCAGGTGCCAATCTGGTTGGTTGGTTTAAGAAGATGTGCCAGTGGAGGAATGGGATCTGGGGGAGGGGGTGAGCATGCATGTGTGTGTCTGTGTGTCTGTGTATAAATAAAATGGAGTATTACCCATAAGAATAAATGAAATAATACCATTTTCAGCAACATGAATGGACTTAGAGATTATCATACTAAGTGAAGTCAGATAAAGACAAAATGTTATATAATAACACATATGTGGAGTCTAGAAAATAATACAAGTGAATCTATATATAAAACAGAAACATACTCACAGACATAGTAAACAAACTTATGGTTACCAAAGGGGAAAGGATAAATTAGGGCTATAAACTGCTATACATAAAATAGAGAAGCAGCAAGGATTTACTGTATATCACAGGGAACAACAATATTTGATATCTTGTAATAACTTGTAAGGGAAAATAATCTGAAAAAATAACTGAATCATGTTGCTGTATGCCTAGAACCAGCACAGTATTGTAGGTCATCTATACTACAATGAAAAATTTATGTGTAGTTTAATATTTTCATCATTCTGTATGATTTCTTCTATTTCTTCAAGACTTAAGTCACTTAAAAATAAACATTAAGAATAGAAAAGAAATTTGTGTTTAGCTTCTGTTCTTACAATAGGGAATGATATTGTGAGTGACTAGATTGGAAGAGTTTGAGTGTGTCCTTTATTACTATCCTCCCTTACTACTCAGGTTGTCCAGATGTTTTTTGACAATGAGATGTAACATTTCTCTTAGGAATAATTGAATGATTAATAAGTCACTTAAAAATAAACATTAAGAATAGAAAAGAAATTTGTGTTTAGCTTCTGTTCTTACAATAGGGAATGATATTGTGAGTGACTAGATTGGAAGAGTTTGAGTGTGTCCTTTATTACTATCCTCCCTTACTACTCAGGTTGTCCAGATGTTTTTTGACAATGAGATGTAACATTTCTCTTAGGAATAATTGAATGATTAAACAATTTGAGAAGTTTGAGTGTCTGCTTTGGTTATAATAGAAAATCATCTGGAAAGTTGTTTTTTTTTTTAATTTAGGTAGATTGCTGCTGCTGCTGCTGCTAAGTCGCTTTAGTCGTGTCTGACTCTGTGCGACCCCATAGATGGCAGCCCACCAGGCTCCTCTGTCCATGGGATTTTCCAGGCAGGTAGATTTCATAGACCGTAAAATCCAGCAGTTATCTTTTAAAAGTGTATAATTTAATGGCTTTTTGTACATTCAAAATGTTGTGCAACTACCACTGTGTTCCTTTTTTTAAAGACTTATTTTTCATTTTTGGCCCTGCCAGGTCTTTGTTGCCATGTGCAGGCTTTCTCTAGTTGTGGCAGGCAGGGGTTATTCTTCATTGTGGTACGTGGTCTCACTGTGGTGGCTTCTTTTGTAGTAGAGCACCTGCTCCAGGTGCCTGGGCTCAGTAGTTGTGGTTTACAGGCTGTGGAGTACTGCCTCAGTAGTTGTGGTGCACAGGGTTAGTTGCCCCAGAACATGTGGAATCTTCCCAGGCCAGAGATTGAAACTGTGTCCCCTGCATTGGCAGGCGAATTCCCTGGACCACCAGGGAAGTCCACTTTCTAATTTTAAACATTTTCATCACCCCAAAAAGAAACCCAAGGCCATTAAGTAGTTACTCTGTATTTCTGTCTCCTCAAACCTCTAGTTATCTTAATATGCTTTCTGTCTCTGTAGATTAGTCCATTCAGGATGTTTCATATAGACAGAATCATATAATTTGTAGGCTTTTGTGTCTGGCTGCTTTCACTTAATATGTTTTCAAGGTTTTTCCATTTTGTAGCATGTATTAGTACTTTGTTTCTTTTTAAGGCTGACCAACATTCCATTGTATGGATGGATGTACCACATTTTGTGTATCCATCATTTGGATTATTTCTGTTTTTGGATGTTATGATTAATGATGTTGCTGCTGCTGCTGCTGCTGCTGCGTCGCCTCAGTCGTGTCCGACTCTGTGCGACCCCATAGACGGCAGCCCACCAGGCTCCCCCATCCCTGGGATTCTCCAGGCAATAACACTGGAGTGGGTTGCCATTTCCTTCTCCAATGCATGAAAGTGAAAAGTGAAAGTGAAGTTGCTCCGTTGTGTCGGACTCTTAGCAGGTCGACCCCATAGACTGCAGCCCACCAGGCTCCTCCATCCATGGGATTTTCCAGGCAAGAGTACTGGAGTGGGGTACCACTGCCTTCTCCATGAACATTTAAGTGCAAGTCTTTGTTTGAATACTTGTTTTTAACTTTCTTGGATGTTTACTTGGGAGTAGAATTATTGGACGTATTTTAATTTTTTGAAGAATTGCCAAGCTGTTTTCCACAGCAGCTGCAGAATTTTATATTCACACTATGAATGAATGAAACTTTTAATTTCTCTGCATCCTTGCCAATGTTCGCTGTTTTCTCTAAGAAAAAAATGCAACTTTATTGAGATATAATTCACTTACCATATAATCCATCCACTTAAAGCATACAATTGAAATGAAAAAATAGAACTGCTGTATGATTCAGCAGTTTTACCTCTGAGTATTTACTCAAAACAAAACACTGATTTGAAAAGATATATGCATACCAGTGTTAATTACAGCATTATTAACAAAAACCCAAGATATGGATGGAAACCCTTTTGCTATTGAGTTGCAAGAGTTCTTTATTCTGTATACAATTTCTTTATTACATAGATGCTTTACAGATAGTTTTCTCATTCTTTATTTTTTTTTAAACTTGCCTTAATATTGTGGTTTGGAGCACAAAGGTTTTTAATAAGATGAAGCCCTATTTATTTATTTTTTCTTTTGTTGCTTATGCTTTTGATAACATATTTAATCAGTTCAGTTCAGTTCAGTCGCTCAGTCGTGTCCGACTCTTTGCGACCCCATGAATCCCAGCATGCCAGGCCTTCCTATCCACCACCATCTCCCGGAGTTCACTCAGACTTAAGTCCATTGAGTCCGTGATGCCATCCAGCCATCTCATCCTCGGTTGTCCCCTTCTCCTCCCGCTCCCAATCCCTCCCAGCATCAGAGTCTTTTCCAATGAGTCAACTCTTCGCATGAGGTGGCCAAAGTACTGGAGTTTCAGCTTTAGCATCATTCCTTCCAAAGAAATCCCAGGGTTGATCTCCTTCAGAATGGACTGGTTGGATCTCCTTGCAGTCCAAGGGACTCTCAAGAGTCTTCTCCAACACCACAGTTCAAAAGCATCGATTCTTCGGCGCTCAGCTTTCTTCACAGTCCAACTTTCACATCCATACATGACCACAGGAAAAACCATAGCCTTGACTAG
>SJYX01001734.1:76004-119939 GCA_006410675.1 Oreotragus oreotragus
CATCATGGACTCGATGGACGTGAGTCTGAGTGAACTCCGAGAGATGGTGATGAACAGGGAGGCCTGGCGTGCTGCGATTCATGGGGTCGCAAAGAGTCGGACACAACTGAGCGAC
Source organism: Oreotragus oreotragus (assembly GCA_006410675.1). Taxonomy (NCBI): domain Eukaryota; kingdom Metazoa; phylum Chordata; class Mammalia; order Artiodactyla; family Bovidae; genus Oreotragus; species Oreotragus oreotragus. The sequence continues at coordinate 76,120 of SJYX01001734.1, forward strand.
TGAACTGAATTGAACTGATCCAAGATTACAAAGCTTTATGCTTATGTTCTGCCTTAGAATTTTATAGATTTTGCTCTTTCATTCAGGTCTTTGATCTGTTTCATGCAATTCTTTATTATGTGAGGTAGAGGTCCAGTTTCATTCTTTTTGCATTTGGGTATCTAGTTGTCAGAGTACCATTTACTGGAAAGACTTATACTTTGTCCATTGAATTATCTTGGTACTTTTGTTGAAAGCAATTGACAGTAAATGTGTGGATGTTTTCTGAACTCCCTGGTCTTCTGTTCCATTGATCTTATTTCTATTCTTGTGCCAGTGCCACACCGTCTTAATAATATAGCTTTGTAGTAAGTTTTGAAATTGAGATGTGTGAGTCCTTCAGCTTTGTTCCTTTTTTTCAAGATCGTTTTGGCTGTTCTGGGACTTCTGTTTTTCCTCTGTTTTGCATTTCCTCTGTGAATTTTAGGATCAGCTTGTCTATGTCAACAAAAAAGCCAGTAGGAATTTTATTAGGAATTATGTTGTATCTGTAGAGCAATTTGGGGAATATTGCTATCTTAACAGTGTCAAGTCTTCTAATTCATGAACATGGGATGTCTTTGCATTTATCTTTTATACCTTCCAGCAATATTTTATAGTTTTTGGTTGCAAACCTTGCACTTTGTTAAATTTTGTTAAGAATTTTTTTATTTTTGGTGTTATTAAAATATAATTTGAAAATTTAATTTTTGGATTATTTATTGCTTATAGATAGCTGTTCAGTTGATTTCTGTATATTGACTTTGTATCCAGCAATCTTACCGAACTTGTTCATTAGTTGTAATGGTTTTTTTAGTGGATTTCTTAGTTTTTTGTTTTGTTTTTTTAATTCAAGATCATGTCATCTACAAAAGGCAGTAGTTTTACTTCTTCCTTTCCCATTTGGATTTTTTTTTATTTCTTCTTATTCCATAATCGACCTGTTTAGAACCTGTAGTATAATGTTCAATAGAAATGATGAATGCAGACATGCTTGTTTTATTCCTATCCTAAGAGGAAAGCATTCAGTCTTTTACCTTTAAGTATGATTATTTGCAGTGGATTTTTTAAAAAAGATGTCCTTTATTGGGTTGAGGCATTGATATTAAAAAAAAAAAGCTTTTAGGTGAATAATAATATGCAGTTAGAGAGCCAGTTATTTAAGTTAATGTTTAAGGAACTATGATAAATTATTATATTATTCCTATTGAAATGTCACTAAAAAATGAGATTTATGTATATATTTTTTCCTTTAAAGGAAAAATACAAATTATAATTAGTAGAAGAGTTCAGAAATCCAATTTTACTTCTGTTAGATAGATATCTTTTTCTTTTATATGACCAAATGATAAACAGCATCTAGAAAACTTACACTTTAAGCAAATTATTTTTCCTTTTGCTGCTGCTGCTTAATTGCTTCAGTCGTGTCTCTGTGCAACCCCATAAACGGCAGCCCACCAGGCTCCTCTGTCCCTGGGATTCTCCAGGCAAGAATACTGGAGTGGGTTGCCATTTCCTTCTCCAATGCATGCATGCATGCTAAGTCGCTTCAGTCATGTCCAACTCTGTGCGACCCTATTGATGGCAGCCCACCAGGCTCCTTTGTCCATGGGATTCTCTAGGCAAGAATACTGGAGTGGATTGCCATTTCCTTCTCCAATTTTTTTTTCCTTCTATTTCAGACAAAAGGATGCCACGGAGGAAAAAAAAAGTTAAAGAAGCCTCTGAAGCTCAGAACCTGGAGAAGAAGGATGTAGAAACTACCAGTTCTGTCAATGTGAAGAAGCGTAGACTTGAGGATGCATACATTGTGATATCTGATAGTGATGGAGAGGTCAGTATTCTAAAGAGTGGAGCTCTAGGTCTCAAACTAGGCCTCCTTATCTGTGACTGGTTTGTTTGTGAGACTGAACTTTAATGACATCTTGCCAGACCATGCAGCTTTTACTCAGCTTCGTAAATGGAATTAAGAATTACTTAGAAGAAAGTAGTCATACAGTTTGGCTGAGGATGGATCATAGCGCCTCAGTTTTATAATGTATTAACTGATGGTGATATTTTAAAACCATTTGAATAAATCAAATGAGAAAATTTTCATATGTCTATAAAGTGAGAGAAAGACAGCTTTTTAAGTCTCTAGATATACTCTGTCCAATGTGGTAGCAACTAGCCACCTGTAACTATTTAAATTTAAATCAGTTAAAATTAAATAAAAGGAAAAATCATTTCATCTCTTGGAGTAGTCACATCTAGTATCTACTGTGTTAATGCAAGTATAGAACATTTCCCTTCATTATAGAGAGCTTTGTTGGACAGAGCTGTAATAGATTTTAAATCTTTCCCTTGATCTGTGTTTCCATTTGTTTATTGGAAATTTCTGCCTGTTTGTAGGTCACATCCATTAAGACAGTGAAGTAAGTCACTGTTTTTTCATCTAAGTTTACCTTTCACTCTTCTTTATCTGCTATCTCATTTGATGGTAGAACCACTCATTTGCCTCAGGTTATAAAGCTCAGAATTGTCTCTGACTCTTCATTTTATTGAATTGCTTTTGTGACTGCCTTCTTTCACTTGACATATGTTTTCAAGGTTCGTCCATATTGTAGCATAGAATAGTCCTTAATCCCTTTTGAAAAATTTTATGTATTTATTTATTTTTGGCTGAGCTGGGTCTTTGGTGCTGCACATGGGCTTTCTCTAGTTGAGGTGAGTAGGGGCTACTTTCTAGTTGTGGTACAGGGCTTCTCATTGTGGTACCTTAAGACTCTTGTTGCAGAGCACAGGCTGTAGGGCATGCAGGCTCAGTAGTTGTGGGGCAGGGGATTAGTTGCCCTACTGCATGTGAAATCTTCCCAGATCAAGGATTGAACCTGTGTCCCCTGTGATAGCAGGCAGATTCTCAACCTCTGGGCTATCAGGGAAGTCCTTTTCATGCCTTTTTTCCCCTACAGTGACTGCACCATTTTACATTACCATTTTATATTCCCATCAGCAATATACTGGGATTACATTTTCTCTACATTCTTGTTATCACTTGTTATTTTTAAATGTTTAATTTTATATCACCCTAGTGGCTTCCCCGGTGGCTCAGAGGTTAAAGCATCTGCCTGCAATGCAGGAGACTGGGTTCGATCCCTAGGTCAGGAAGATCCCCTGGAGAAGGAAAAGGTAACCCACTCCAGTATTCTTGCCTGGAGAATCCCATGGACGGAGGAGCCTGGTGGGCTACAGTCCACGGGGTCGCAAAGAGTTGGACACGACTGAGCAACTTCACTTTCACTTTCAGTGGATATATAGTGGTTTCTCATTGTGGTTTTGACTTGCATTTCCCTAATGGCTAATGAACTTGTACATCTTTTTTGTATTTGTTAGCCATTTGTATAGGTTCTTTGAAGAAATGTCTGTTCAAGTTCTCGGTCCACTTATACCTTGCAGTTTTTCTTTTTGTTGTTGAGTGGTTAAGTTTTCTTTTTCTATTTTGCATGTTAAACCTCTTATCAGATACATTTTTTGCAAATCTAGGAGATGTCTTTTCACTTTCTTGTTAATGTTCTTTGATGCACAATAGTTTTAAATTTTGAAAAAGTCCAAGTTACCTTTTTTTCTCTCTTTGGTTATTTAATGCTTTTGTTGTTGTAGCTAAAGAATTATTACCAAATCTAAAGTTGATCCCTAAGAGTTTTCTAATTTTAGCTCTTACAGTTTGGTCTTTGTTCCATTTTGAAATAATTTTTGTGTATGGTATGAGATGGTGTGTGTGTGTGTGTAGTGTTAAAATATACATAACATAATTTAGGATTTTAACCATTTTTAGATTATATATATTCACATACATATTGTTGTTGAATGGTGAAAGTCACTCAGTTGTGTCTGACTCTTTGCAACCCCATTGACTCTACAGTCCATGGAATTCATCAGGCCAGAATACCAGAGTGGGTAGCCTAGGGATCTTATGAACCCAGGTCTCCCACATTGCAAGCAGATTCTTTACCAACTGAGCTATCAGAGAATCCCTAAACACGCTTCTGCCTGTTTTCGAACCAGGGACCTTTTGTGTATGAGGTGAACGTGATAACCACTACACTACAGAAATGCCCGTTGAATTGTAGGGGTTCTTTATATATTGTGGACAGTTAGCCCCTTGTCAGATATATGATTTGCACATATTTTCTCCCATTCCATAGGTTGCCTTTGTACTCTGTTAACAGTCTTTTTATGCAGAGTAGTTTTAAATTTAGTCCAGTTTATCTGGTTTTTGTATTACTGCGTGTGCTTTGGTGTCATATCCAAAAAGTCATGCCAAATCTTCCATGTCATGAAGCTTTTCCCCTGTGTTTTCTTCTGTGTGTGCTCTGTCATGTCCAACTCTTTGTGATTCCATGCACTATAGCTGCCAGGCTCTGCTGTCTGTGGAATTTTTCAGACAAGAATACTGGAGTGGGTTCCCATTTCCTTCCCCATGTTTTCTTCTAAGAGTTTTAAAATTTTAAGTGTCATATTTAGGTCTTTGATCGATTTTGTGTAATTAGCTTTCATGTATGGTATAAGATAGGGATCTAACTTCTTTTTGCTTGTGCATATCCAGTTTTTCCAGCACCATTTGTTGGTATTTTAACTTTTAACCTAGGTATTTGTTTATATTTTATTTGGATTTCTTGTAGGTAGCACATGGTTTGAAGTTTCTAATTTTATACAGTTCTGAAAATCTCTTTTTAAAATTGATATGGTTAGATTATGTATATGTAATAAAGTTACTGAGGTACTTTAAAAGGTACCATCCAACTGATTGTTTTCGCATTGGTTCTTTGTTTTCTTCCCATTCTTGTTGATTTAATTTTATTTTTGCATTATGTAGAAAATTGCTTTATTGAATGAATTAAATGTATAGAGAAAGAAATACTCAAGTTATCTTGCTTCTCTATTCTATACACCCTATTCCACATCCCTCACACCACTGATAACCAATTTCATTAATTTTTTCCTTTCTTTTTTTTTTTATTCTTAAAACGTTGCTTTAAAGCAAAAATAAGCCCATTCATATTTTTTCTCTCTCTTTAAATATTTATTTATTTGGCAGCTCAATTCAGTTCAGTTCAGTCACTCAGTCGTATCCGACTCTTTGCGGCCCCATGAATCGCAGCACGCCAGGCCCCCGTGTCCATCACCAGTTCCCAGAGTTCACTCAGACTCATGTCTGTTGAGCCAGTGATGCCATCCAGCCATCTTATCCTCTGTCGTTCCCTTCTCCTGCCCCCAACACCTCCCTGCATCAGGTCTTTTCCAGTGAGTCAACTCTTTACATGAGGTGGCCAAAGTATTGGAGTTTCAGCTTTAGCATCAGTCCTTCCAATGAACACCCAGGACTGATCTCCTTTAGAATGGACTGGTTGGGTCTCCTTGCAGTCCAAGGGACTCTCAAGAGTCTTCTCCAACACCACAGTTCAAAAGCATCAATTCTTGGGTGCTCAGCTTTCTTCACAGTCCAACACTCACATCCATACATGACCACTGGAAAAACCATAGCCTTGACTAGATGGACCTTTGTTGGTTGGAGTTTCAGCTTTAGCATCAGTCCTTCCAATGAACACCCAGGACTGATCTCCTTTAGAATGGACTGGTTGGGTCTCCTTGCAGTCCAAGGGACTCTCAAGAGTCTTCTCCAACACCACAGTTCAAAAGCATCAATTCTTGGGTGCTCAGCTTTCTTCACAGTCCAACACTCACATCCATACATGACCACTGGAAAAACCATAGCCTTGACTAGATGGACCTTTGTTGGTAAAGTAATGTCTCTGCTTTTGAATATGCTATCTAGATTGGTCATAACTTTCCTTCCAAGGAGTAAGTGTCTTTTAATTTCATGGCTGCAATCACCATCTGCAGTGATTTTGGAGCCTCCAAAAATAAAATCTGACACTGTTTCCACTGTTTCCCCATCTATTTCCCATGAAGTGATGGGGCCAGATGCCATAATCTTAGTTTTCTGAATGTTGTACTGCATCTTAGTTGTGGCACATGGGATTTTCAATCTTTGTTGTGACTTGAGGGATCTAGTTCCCTGACCAGGGATCGAACCCAGGCCCCCTGTACTGCGAGCACAGAGTCTTAGCCACTGGACTCCAGGGAAGTGTCCCCATTCATGTTTTCTTATGCTTCTTTTTATGTGAAATGTTGCATGTCTATTTGCATCTTGTTCTTTTCTTAGAACAGTGTATCTTGTAGCTTATTCCTTTCATTTTCTCATTGTTTTCTTGTGTTTCTTTAGTGGCGCTTTCAGATTTTTACTTGAATCTGTTTTCCTTTGGAGACCCCACCCCCACCCCGCTGCTGCCCTTTTTTTTTAAAAGGGAACCCTCTTGCATTGTTGGTGGGAATGTAAATGTATACAGCTACTATGGAGAACAGTGTGGAGCATTCCAGATCAGTGGCAGCATGCAGATTCTTTTTTGGGGCCCCACCAGGGATCAAACCTAGGCCCCCTGCATTGGGAGCTCAGAATCTTAGCTCCTGGACCACGGGGGAAGTCCCTGTTTTTCTTTTTTGAGATGATTTTATCTATTTTCAGTTTTGGTTTTATCAAGTTTCAATTTATTTGTTCCTTTTCTTGTTGGTTTATGATTTGAGCTTTCTGATTCTATGCTTTTCTTAATCTGTAGATGGTTCTGTAAAATTTGTTTGGGATGTGTTAATTTCCTTTTCTGGGTTGATGATTAGAGAATATTCATAAACTTAAATGTTTTTATTTACATTTTTTCTTTCTGTTTTATAGTTGCTTGGTTTGAAATTTCTTTTTTTATTCTTGTATTTACTGGACAAAAGCTTCCCTTTTGTCTTTTTAGTGTAATTCATTTTAGTTTTTTTATGGATGGTATTGTTGAGATTAGAAGAGAGGTTGGCATGTTTATTTTTTTTCTTCAGGACCTGTCATTTTTCCCCCTCCTTTCTTTTTATTTTATGAAATCTGAGGGGGTACCATCTCTTCTTTGTGTAGCTTCCTCTTTTTTATTGGTAGTACATCTTTGAGGTTGCCACTTTTGTTCCTTTCACTTTCAAGCCCTTTAAAATGTAGCTGATTATGTGAAATACCACGTCTAGGACCAATGTTTGGTCTTAGTGTCAGACATTCTAATTTTGAAGGTGGTTTTATCTGTGTTCTTAAGTTTTTCATCTCTTTTTCTTGTTTTTCATATAGTCTCTTAAGCCTTCTCTTTCTTTGTCTGTTTACTCATAGACTTGCAATAGCACTGGGAACTCTTTTAGAATTTGCTGTTTCTCTGTTCACTGGTTATTTGAATTCTGTGGTATGATTTGTCTCCGAATAATGTTGAAGGCATTGGTCATAGGTGGTATTATTTCTGGTCCTTATTGCATCTAAGTTGCTTCAATCGTGTCCAACTCTTTGTAACCCCATGGATTGTAGTCCATCAGGCTCCTCCGTTCATGGGATTTTCCAGGCAAGAATACTGGAGTGGGTTGCCATCTCCTCCTCCAGGGAATCTTCCTGACCCAGGGATGGAACCCAGGTCTCCTGTGTCTTCTGGATTGGCAGGCAGGTTCTTTACCACTAGTGCCACCTGGGAAGCCCTATTGGTTTTGTGTTTTTTTCTGGGAGGATATATGGAGAGAGTCAATTTAGGTAGGTGGCTCAGTGGTAAAGAATCCAGTGCAGGAGATGCAAGGTAGATTCCTGGGTTGGGAAGATCTCCTGGAGGAGGAAATGGCAACCCACTCTGGTATTCTTGCCTGGAAAGTCTCATAGACAGAGGAGCCTGGTTGGCTACAGTCCACAGGGTCACAAAGAGTCAGACACAGCTAAGTGACTGAGCATGCACACACAATTACTGTTATCTTCTAGACCTTTCATTTTTAGCCATCTGGATCACTTTGTTATAACCCAGCCTCATAGCACTGAGTTTAATTTTTTGTTATATTAATTTTATTTCTTTTTCTATAGTCTTTGATTTTTGACTCTGCTTTTGGCATATATTTTGGTGTATCTTTTATTAGAATTTATATAAATGCTTTTCATAGTTCCTTCCTTTTTTTTTAAAATTTAGCTCTCTGTAGTCTGGTTTGTCAGTTGTAGATAGTATCCTTTGACTTTCACTTATAGTGCATGCAATAGAAAATGAACTTATTTTACTTTCCATTTCTGATTTCTCTCAATTATTAGGTGTGTCATTTCTGCATATAATATTTACACGTTTTCTTCTATTCTTATCTCTACTTTTGTTTTAGTCTTAGTTCTAAAATTAAATATGTTAAATATTTACTATCAATTCTTTCGCCAGGTTTTTCTAATCATTTTTTAGTTGAATAGTGCTTGATTTTTACTAGATTTGTCAAGTAGGTCTTGTGACTATATTATTTCCTAAGTTGTTATGTTTTTGATACTGTTTTTCTATAGTCTTGATATCTGAAAGACTGCTTAATGAGATCCAACATCCTTGGTTTAAAATTTTCTTTTTTCTCTTGAGTTTCTTTAAAATGCTGCCTTCTTGATTTTTGCTTTGTATGTTATGTTTGATAAGTCTGATTTATTTTCCTTTTTTTGGTAAGTGACTAGTCCTTTTTGTTAGTATGAATGCTAAGAATTTTTCTTTAAGGTGAGATAGGTATATTATATGTATGTGTTAGGAAACTGGTCAGAGTGAACTTTCAGTATGTCAGTTCAGTTCAATTGCTCCGTCATGTCTGACTCTTTGAGACCCATGGACTGTAGCTCGCCAAGCTTCCCTTTCCATCACCAACTCCCAGAGCTTGCTCAAACTCATGTCCATTGAGTCGGTGATGCCATCGAACCATCTCATCCTCTGCCTTTTTTCCTTTGTAAATTTTATTTATTATAATTTTAATGTCAGTTTGTTTCATTGTTTGTTTTCTTCTTCAGAGATCCCAGTTATATATTTATGGGATCACCTTTACCTGTATTCTTTTTTTTTTTCATTTTTAATGACATTTATTGTTTTTATCTTAATTTTATAAGCAATACCTGTTGATTGTGGACAGTTAGAAACACATAAAAGCCTAACTAAAAAATGACAACCACCCACAAACCCCACCCTGTAGAGATAACCACCATTTGCATTTTGATGCATTTTCTCCCACCCCCCACACACTGTAATTGAAGTATAATTTACCCACAACACTATATTAGTTCCAGGTGCACAAAATAGTGATTTGCATCTGTTTTATCCAATCTATGGTACTTGTTTCCTCACAATTAATATTTTATGAAATGTTTTCATTTTTACCATTTGTATAGATTAAAAAAAGATACCTATATAATTGTTGTGAATTGCATTTCTATATACATACAAGCTCTTTGGGTATGTTTTTCTGTGAAGTGTCTTAACATATTTTTTGCCTGTGGGAGGGTGCTTTGTGTTGATTTGTAAGAACTGCTTTGTGTTGATTTGTAAGAACTCGTTATATATAAGGAAAATTAGCCGTTTATCTGATAAATATGTTACATACTTTTCCCTGGTTGTTCTGTTGCTTTTTAAAGTACTGATTTAAAAGAAGTGAGTATGCACTGGGCTTAAACTTTATTACTGACTTTGAAACATTGAATCGAGGTTTCTCTGAACTTGGATGCATACTTGCTGGTATTTTACAGATGGGCCAGTTTTTATATGAGCTTGACTATGACATAATTATATCTGTATATTACAGTTTTTTATTTGTATTGGTTCTGAATCTACATTTTTCTTTTTCTACCATAAAGATCTGTTTCTGATGTTTTCTTTGAACATTTACAAAGAATGTTACAAAACAAAAACACTGTAGAGGAGGGTAGAAAGAATACTACTTTAATGGCAATCAACCTGATCATGTTTCTTGTTTTGCAACAGGAGCCAAAGGAGGAAAATGGATTGCAGAAAATGAAGGCAAAACAGTCAAATAGAGCAAAGTGTTTGGCTAAAAGAAAAATTGCACGTATGTTTTCATTTTTGTGTTGAGAATGGTTTGGAAGTTTCAGCAGTCATAGAATTGACACTAGTTTCTTCATTAAGAAGAGGTTTCTCTGAATAAGAATGTGTGTGGTTCTTGTTAATTCTGGATTCCATTAAAATTTGTGGGCCTAGAGTTACCTACACAGTTACCTAGAGTGTATAAAATTGATTATTAAAGGCAGCATGTTGAAATTAAGAATGTGCCCTTTCAGAGTTAGGCACACTTGGTTTTGAATCCTTGTTTCCACTTACTATGTGGACTTTAGGCAAGCTACTACAGCCTACTGCTGTTACCTCATCAATAAAATGAAGATAACACATAGAAAATCACTTAGTGGCTCCAATAATGGTGTTACTGTTTTGATCACTAAAATTCTGTGTGTCTCCTCTACTCTCAGCACTTTATTCTGGTCATCAGATGTGTAAGGTTTTTTTTTTTCTCCCCTACACAAAGCACTTCTCCAACTCTTTGGACTCTGGGTGCCCTACAATTTATGGAAATATGACATTGTCAGATCCCACAAGCTAAAGGCTTAGTTCTGCATGACTTCCCCTTCTTTTAGATGACAATTCCAAGTCCAGGTTGTTACCTGTGCTTCTGACCCACTGGCTATAAATCAGAGGTTCTTGTGACCCCTTTTTTGTGTTCAATTAATTTGCCAAAATGGCTCTCAGAATTTAGGGAAACAGTTTACTTATTAGATGACTGGTTTATTATAAAGGATATAACTCAGTAACAGCCAGATTGACTTCCCTCGTGGCTCAGACTGTACAGTGTGTGCCTACAATGCCGGAGACCTGGGTTCAATCCCTGGGTCGGAAAGATCTCCTGGAGAAGGAAATAGCAACCCACTACCGTATTCTTGCCTGGAGAATCCTATGGACGGAGGAGCCTGGTAGTCTACAGTCCATGGGATCGTAAAGAGTTGACATGACTCAACAATTTCGCTTTCACTATAAAGGATATAACTCAGTAACAGCCAGATTGAAGATATAGGGCAAGATATAGGAGACCTGGGACCTCCTTGACCTACCCAAGTATGTCACCTTCTCAGTCCCTGTACATGTTCACCAACCTGGAGGCTCACCAAACATTATAGTTCAGGTATTTTATGAAGGCTTCATTATACAGGTATGATTGATTAAATCATTATTCATTGGTGATTGGTCCAACTTCCAGCCAGTCGCTCTTCCTTCTCTGGAGGTTAGGGAGTTGGAATAAAAGTTCTAATCCTCTAGTAGCTTGGTTGGTTCCCCTGGCAACCAGCCTCCATCCTTAGGGGCTTTCCAAAAGTAAGTTCATTAATAGAATCTCTGGTGTGCCTAAAAGGGAATTGTTATGAATAACAAAAGATACTTTTATTGCTCTTTTCATTTAGGAAATTCCAGTTGTTAGGAGCTGTTAGGAAATTCCAGGATTATTAGAAGCTCTGTGTCAGGTGCCAAGATTCAGTATATATTATTATAAATCACAATATCACAAAAATTATTTATTGGAAGTTTTTTCTCTTCTGACTTTGTTACTTAATTGTGAAGTTATTTAATAATGACTATAATTTTGCATTTTAATGTCATGTGAGATGTTTAAGTATTTCAGTGAACTTGTTAAAATGTATGTTAACTAGCTGAGATTGTTACAAAACACTGAAGATACAGCAGAATTTTTTTTACTTTTAATTTGAATTTAGGTGATTTAAAGTATAATTCTCAGCCTTATAAAATAAACCGTAATTGTTGTTGCTAAATCGTTGTGGTATATCTAGAGGTGGCTGTCACTATGATCTCCATGAGGCAGCAGTGAGCAGTGGCATGAAGTAAGATCTTAATTCCCTACCCAGGAGTTGAACCTGGGCAACGTGGATGAAAACGAGGAATCCAGACCAGCAAAGGCTAGAGGCTATTTTTTTTCCTGGATCTTTGCCCCCAGTGAAAGATGCATTTATCATGGAGACAAAAACTGTAAATGCAGGTATAAAGTTTATTATTAGAGACATAGCATAAGAACAAGTGGGAGGAGCACACAGAGAAACAGTTTGTTTAGTTAAAATAGAAGCAAGGCAGAGATGCACCTGAAGAGAAGGGGTGTGGGCGTCTGCCATAGTGAGGAGCACAGAAAATAGGCTGTTAAGTCATTTATATAGGACAGTTCTTCCTAGTCTTATTTAACCAATTATCTGGTTTCTTTTTCCACACCTAACCTGTCCTAACCCTCCCCTGGGTGTGCACAGACCTTTCAGTTAAGATGGATCCCACTGAAAAAGCTTATGGAAGGTGGGTAGCAAGGCTTACTTGGTCTGCCGTCCTCTGCCCTTTTGACCCCATGAAGGATTTTTGTGTATGCATAGTGTCTCCTTTGCCCTAAGGATGGGGGAGTGTGTGACCTCTTAATCTTTTAACAGGTTTTAGTCCCACTCTGTCCCTGCCCTAAAACTGCCCAATGTCCAGTTATTTACCCTGTTCTTGTTGGTTTTTGTATTGAGGTATAGATCTTAAAATATAGACAGGAGTCCATTCATAAATATGTAGTCCTGGAGCCCATTTGTCTCTTACTTCAGGAAATGGAAACAGGGGCTGGAAATGAATGACCGGCCCTAGGAAATAATGAACAGGAGGCCAGTTGTAGATAGCTGACATGGGGCCCATCTATCTCCTGCCTCAACTATGATTGTGTGTTAGTCACTCAGTTGTGTCTGACACTTTGTGATCCCATGGACTGTAGCCCACCAGGCTCCTCTGTCCATGGGATTCTCCAGGCAGGAATACTGGAGTGGATTGCCATGCTTTTCTCCAGGGGTCGAATGCAGATCTCTTAAATCTGCCTTGACAGGTGGGTTCTTTACCACTGGTGTTATCTAGTAACTCAGACAGTAAAGAAGCTTTATGTGTAGTAGATTTTAAAGTCAGGTAGCATCAGTCCTGCTTTGTTCGTTTCCTTCAATATTGTGTTGACTATTCTAGATCTTTTGCCCTTTCCATATAAACTTTTATTTTTTTCATTTTGAATGCCTTAATTTATATTAGTCAATAAAATATGTAAAGGTTTAAGTGGGCAGAGAATTCCCATCATCTTAATAAAGGCACTGTTTCCTTTGGAAAATAAATTAGATTGAAGTAGTTGTTACTACTTTTTATCTGAGCCTGGATAAAAGATTTATTTCTGACGAAGGAGTGAGAGAGGTCTCCACATACACAAAAAGGACTGTTATAAGAGAGATGAAAAAATGTAGCTTTTTTCCTGAGATGATTTAGAGAGCAGAACTAGGACACAGACCACAGGGTTCTACTAAACTAAAGTTCTTTCTTAACCGCCCCCCCTGCCGCCCCACCCCGCCCCCCTTCTTTCTTAACAGATCTAGCTGAGCTGTCCAAAGATAGGGTGGGCCACCTGGCCAGGTAGGCAGAAAGCTGGCCTGGATGACTTTTAAGATTCTTTCCAGCTCTGATATTATATGAGGCTCTATTAAGTACAGAAGCAAAAAAAAAAAAAAAAAAAGACCACACTTTGTAAACAGAGTATCACAATTCTGGGGGCAAAAGTTGCTGCTGATGGTTTTCCGTTGACTGACAAATGAACATTGCCTATGGAATATGGAAGAGACACATTCTTAATAGTGAAAATTAGGTTTACTCTGGGCCAGACTGGAATCAGCTTCTTTTTACATGCAAAATCTTAAAAAAAAAATTTCAACCATATACTTGGCATATAGGGGGGCTTTATAAATATTTATTGAACAATAAGAACTGGTAGCTCTACTTAAGATTATCCCCTGTTTTAGAGAAGAAGAAACAGGCTGAGACCAATTAAGTGACTTTTGTAAGATTATCCAACCACTAAGTGGGTGAGTCTTTATTCAAACAAGGACTATTAATTGTCATACTCAGGTTCAGTGAGTGAAAGAAAGTATTTGATATGAGTTTATCTCAAGCTGACATGTATGTGTGTGTGGACCTGATGGAGGCAGAGCAGTGGTCAGTGCCTTTGTCTGAGACCACATTTCTCTTGGGAGACAAACAGACTCCAGAGAGCATGTACCAGGACTGGCCAGCTCTCCAGATGACCATACCCTTCTTCTGATGTAATCACTCAACTTAATCCAAATCGTTTCATTCATGTCTTAGCAAAAGCAGTGTTTTCATTTTAGTCCAGTGTTTAGTTTGGTGGGTGGGGGTGTGGGGCATAGGATGACCCAGGCAGGCTGGCAGGCTGCACTGGTTGGAGTAGGTGGTTTGCTTTTGTTGTTGTTGTTTAGTTGTTCTGTTGTATCTGACTTTTTTGCAACTCCATGGACTGTAGCCTGCCAGGCTCCTCTGTCCATGGATTACCCAGGCATGAGTACTGGAGTGGGTTGCCATTTCCTTCTCTCCATATAAACTTTAGAATGATTTTGTATGTACAAAATTACTGGAATTTTGATTTTGATTATATTGAATCTACAGATCAGGTTTGTAAAATTGGTATCTTGACATTATATAAGTCTTTCTGTCCCATGACATGGAATCCCTTTAGTTAGTTAATTTTTACTTGATTTTGTTAATCAGAGTTTTGTAGCTCTCCTCATATAGATCTTGTGCATTATTTTATTACCAGTGTAAATGGTATTGTGTTTTAAATTTCAAATTCATGTGTGCATGTAGTGCCTGACTCTTTGCAACCCCTGGACTGTAGCCTACCAGGCTCCTTTGTTGATGGAATTTTATAGGCAAGAATATTAGAATGGGTTGCCATTTCCTACTCCAGGGCATCTTTCTGACTCAGGGATTGAACCTGTGTCTGTTGCATCTGCTGCAGTGGCAGATATATTCTTTACCATTGCACCACCTGGAAAGCATCAGATTTCAAGTTACACTTGTTCATTTCTGGTATATGGAATGTGATTGACTACTATTCCTGTATATCAGAACCTTAGTATAATTACTTCTAGGAATTTTGTTGATTTTGTTGGATTTTCTCCTTACATGATAGTGTGATTTGTGAACAAAGACAGTTTTACTTTTTCCCTTCCTTGTCTGTAAGCCTTTTATTTCCTTTTCTTGTCTTATTGCGTTAGCTGGTATGTCCAGTACAGTGTTGAAAAGGAGTGATGAGAGGGCCATCGTAGCCTTTTTCCTATTTGTAATGGGAAAGCTTTGAGTTTTTTCCTTTTAGTATGACGTTAGCTATACGTTTTTCTTTATAGATTATTCTCCATCAAGTTGAGAAAATTCTCTATTCCTAATTTATCAAGAGGTTTTATCATGGATGAGTGATTTTATCCACTGCTTTTTCTGAATCTATTGAATATGATTGTGTGATTTTTCTTTTTCATTCCGTTTTTGCATTGCATTATGTTAATTTTTGAATGTTGAACTAGCATACAAATGGATAAATTCCATTTGGTCATGGTGTATAATTCTTTTTATGTATTGTTAGGTTCAATTTGCTAATACTTTGTTAAGTTTTGCATCTGTGTTCATGAGAGATATTGGTCTGTACTTTTCTTGTAACATTTTTGTCTAGTTTTAGTGTTAGGGTTAATGTGGTCACATGGAATAACTTATGTAGTATTTCCTCCATTTCTATCCTCTGAAAGAGATTGTAGAGAATTTGTATAATTTCTTCCTTAAATATTTGGTAGAATTTATTAGTGAATCCACCTGGGCATGTTGCTTTTTGTTGTGCAAGGTTAATTATGAATTCTATTTCTTTAATAGGTATAGTCAGACTATCTTTTTTTTTTAATGTAAGTGTTGGCAGATTGTGTCTTTCAAGAGAATTGGTCTGTTTTGTTGAGGTTATCAAATTTGTGGATATAGAGTTGTTCATAGTATTCCTTTATTGTTCTTTTAATCTCCAAGAGGTCTGTCGTGATGTCCCCTCTTTCATTTCTGATACTAGAAATTTATGTCCTCTCTTTGTTTAGTCAGCCTAGCTAGTGGTTTATCAATTTTATTGATTTAAAAAAAAATACATCAGCTTTTTTTGGTTCATTTTCTCTATTCACTTCTCAATTTCAGTTTCATTGATTCTGCTATAGTTTTTATTATTTTTTCTTCTGCTTACTTTGTATTTAATTTGCTCTCTCTCGTTGTGTTTTTTTTTTTTTTTCTGGTTCCCTAAGGTTAGATGCAGAGAAGGCAATGGCACCCCACTCCAGTACTCTTACCTGGAAAATCCCATGGACGGAGGAGCCTGGTAGGCTGCAGTCCATGAGGTCGCTGAGAGTTGGACACGACTCAGTGACTTCACTTTTACTTTTCACTTTCATGCATTGGAGAAGGAAATGACAACCCACTCCAGTGTTCTTGCCTGGAGAATCCCAGGGACGGTGGAGCCTGGTGGGCTGCCGTCTATGGGATTGCACAGAGTCGGACACGACTGAAGCGACTTAGTAGCAGTAGCAGCAGCAAGGTTAGATGACTGATTTTAGATCTTTTTTCCCAGTGTATGCACTCAATGCTATAAATCCCCTCTAAGCATTGCTTTTGCTGCATCTCAGAAATTTTGATAAGTTGTGTTTTCATTTTCATTGGTTTCAAAGTATTTTTATATTTCTCTTGAGATTTCTTCTTTGCACCATGGGTTATTTAAAGTATGTTGTTTAATCTCCATTTATTTTGAGATTTTCCTGTTATTTTTCTAATTGATTTCTAGTTTAATTTCATTGTGGTCTGAGAGCAGACATTGCATGATTTCTCTTGCTTTAAATTTGTTAAGGTACCATGCCTGGTACGTTGTGGGAGTGACAGAGTCCTGTTTGTGGGAGGAGGCAGAGGACCCAAAGCAAACCGGTGAATCTATAAAGAAACCAGCCTCATAGGAGAGGGAGGGGAGGAGCCCAACTGTGAGGTGTATGGGCTCAAGAACCATGTCTGAGTGGGAGTACTTTCATCGGGAAAGTTACTAATTGGAAAACAGCTTCTGGTTAACTAGGTTCACTTAACTGAAGGGCTCCGGCTTCAAAGGGCTCTAAGATGTCCTGCAGAAATTGCTGGAGTCCTTACAGGAGAACCACTTCCAAGAAGAAGAGCAATTTCTTGTAGCAGATGTGCCAAGACTTGGCATTGGGATGGACTTGGGATGTGCCAAGACTTGGTATTGTGTCTTTCCTCTGAGGCATGGCAATCTTCCCTTGGTTCAAACTATTTAGCCCATGGTTGGTGACCCTTATATGATGGGCAGGATAGCCTGTGCCAGTGTCCTCAGTGACCTCTGTGCCATGGGGGGCACAGAATGTGACAACATACTGATGCTTCTTAGAATCAGTCATACAATGACCAACAGGGAAAGGGATAAAGTAACGCCCCTAAATATACAAGGTTTTAAAGATGCAGCAAAGGAGGTGGGAACGTCTATAATGGGTGGCCAAACAGAGCTAAACCCCTGTGTTAAACCCATGGGTTGTTGTGGATACAACTGTCTGCCACCCCAACGAATTTGTCATGCCAGATAATGCAGTGCTGGGTGTGCTTGTGCTGACAAAACATTTGGGGATGCAAGTGATCATGGCCATGCACCAGTGGCTGGACATTCCTGAGAAATGGAATAAAATCAAGCTAGTGGTTCCCCAGGAAGATGTGGAGCTGGAGTACCAGGAGGCAATGATGAACATGGCCAGGCTCAACAGGACAGTGGCAGGACTAGTGTGTACATTCAATGCCCATGTAGCCACCAACATTACAGGCTTTGGGATTCTGGGCCATGCACAAAACCTGGCCAAACGGTAAGAGAAACAAGGTGTCTTTTGTGATTCATAACCTTCCTGTCCTGGCCAAGATGGCAGCTTTGAGCAAGGCCTGTGGAAACATGTTTGGCCTTATGCATGGGACCTGTCCGGAGATGTCAAGAGGCCTCCTGATCTGTTTACTTTGTGAGCAAGTAGCTCAGTTCTGTGCAGAGATTAAGTTCCCCAAATATGGTGAAGGCCAACAGGTATGGATTATTGGGATTATGGAGAAGGGTAACCACACAGCCAGGATCATAGACAAGACCCAGATCATTGAGGATGCAGTTGCCAACCCAGAATGTGAACCCCACACCTGGTGCCACCTCTTAATTTAGGCTGAAGCAGCTGTGTGGCTTTGTTTTAAATAGCTATTTCCTTTATTGTCATTTCAATTAAAGACTATGAACAAAGAATAAGAAAAATAAAAGTTTTTATTTTGTCTTTACTTATTCTTTCTTTGGTATTCTTCCTTTGTTAATGTAGATCTGAGTTTCTGACCTAGATAATATTCCTTCTGTCTAAAGAACATCTTTCAACAATATTTTACTCTACTTTCCTATTGCTTGCTTGGTTTCTGAGAAGTCATATGTTACTCTTATCTTTGTTGCTCTATAGGTAAGGTGTTTTTTTCCCCATGGCTTTTTTCAGCACTTTATCTTGGATTTTCAGCAGTTTGAAAACTATATGCCTTGGTATAGTTTTGGAGGTGCATTTTTGCTGGTTGGTGTTTTTTTTTTAATTGCTTTACAGTGTTGTGCTGGTCTCTACCGTACATCAACATGAATCAGTCACATTTTTATCTATCTATATATCCCCTCGAGTCTCTCCCTACCCATTCCACCCCTATAGATTATCACAGAGCACTAGGCTGGGCGCCCTATGTTATACAGCAGCTTCCCTCTAGTACGTGTTTTACACTTGATAGTGTAAAAAGAGATAGGCTACCCACTCCCGTATTCATGGGCTTCCCTGGTGGCTCACACGGTAAACAGTCTTCCTGCAATGTGGGAGGCCAGGGTTCCATCCCTGGGTTCGGAAGATCCCTTGGAGGACGGCATGGCAACCCTCTCCAGTATTCTCACCTGGAGAATCCCCATGGACAGAGGAGCTGGGCAGTCTATAGTCCATGGGGTTGCAAAGAGTTGGACAAGACTGTGAATAAGCATAGTGTATATATGTCAGTGATACTTTCTCAATTTGTCCTACCCTCTCTGTCCCTCACTGTGTCCACCAGACCATTCTCTGTCTGCATAGAGAATAAATAAAAAAGTTCATCAGTACTATTTTTCTAGATTCCATCTGTATGTGTTAATATATGGTATTAGTTTTTCTCTTTCTGACTTACTTCGCTCTGTGTAACGTGCTCTAGGTTCGTCCACCTCACTACAACTGACTCAAATTCATTCCTTTTTATGGCTGAGTATTATGTCATTGTATATATGTGCCACGACTTCTTTATCCATTTGTCTGTTGATGGACATCTAGGTTGCTTCCCTGTCCTGGGTATTGTCAGTAGTGCTGCAGTGAACACTGGGGTGCTTGTGTCTTTTTGAATTGTGGTTTTCTCAGAGTATTTGCCCAGTAGTGGGATTACTGGGTCATATAGTAGTTTTATTACTAGTTTGTTAAGGAATCTCCATACTGTTCTCCATAGTGGCTGTGTCAAGTTACATTCCCACCAAGAGGACACATCCTCTCCAGCATTTATTGTTTGTAGTTTTTTTGTTGATGGTCATTCTGACTGGTATGAAGTGATACTTCATTGTAGTTTTGATTTGCATTTCTCTTAAGTGATGTTGAGCAATTTTTTCATGTGTTTATTAGCTATCTGTATGTCTTCTTTGAAGAAATATCTGTTTCTGCTGCTCATTTTTTGATTGGGCTGTTCATTTTTTGATATTGAGCTGTATGAGTTGCATATATATTTTGGAGATTAATCCTTTGTCAGTTGCTTCATTTGCAGTTATTTTCTCCCATTCTGTGGGTTGTCTTTTAAAATTGTTCAATCTTTCCTTTCTTGTGCAAAAGCTTTTAATTTTAATTAGGTCTCATTGATTATTTTTGCTTTTATTTCCATTACTCTAGGAGGTGAGTCAAATAGGATCTTGCTATAATTTGTGTTGAAGAATATACTGCCTGTGTTTTCCTCCAAGAACTTTATAGTTTCTGGCCTTACATTTAAATCTTTAATCCATTTTGAGTTTATTTTGTGTATGATATTAGAAAGTGTTCTAGTTTCATTCTTTTACATGTAGCTGTCCAGTTTTCCCAGCACCACTTATTGAAGAGGCTGTCTTTTCTCCATTGTATATATTCCTGCCTCCTTTGTCAAAGATAAGGTGCCCATAGGTGTGTGGGTTTATCTCTGGGCTTTTTATCTTGTTCCATTGGTCTATATTTCTGTTTTTGTGCCAGTACCATACCATATTGATGACTGTAGCTTTGTAGTATAGTCTGAAGGCAGGAAAGTTGATTTCTCCAGGTATGTTTTTCTCAAGATTGCTTTGGCTGTTTGGGGTCTTTTGTGTTTCCATACAGATTGTGAAATTTTCTGTCCTAGTTCTGTGAAAAATGTAATTGGTAGTTGGATAGGGATTACATTGAATCTGTAGATTGCTTTGGGTAGTATTATCATAATATTAATTCTTCCAATCCAAGAACATGTTATATCTCTCCATTTGTTTGTGTCATCTTTGATTTCTTTCATCATGTCTTATAGTTTTACTCATAGAAGTCTTTCGCCTCTTTAGGTAGGTTTACTCTTAGGTATTTTATTCTTTTTGTTGCAATAGTTAATGGAATTGTTTGTTTAATTTCTCTTTCTTATTTTTTATTGTTAGTGTCTAGGAATGCAAGGGATTTCTGTGTATTTTATATCCTGTGACTTTACTATATTCATTGATTAGCTCTAGTAATTTTCTGGTGGCATCTTTAGGGTTTTCTATGTATAATACCATGTCATCTTCAAATAGTGAGCGTTTTATTTTTTTCTTCTCCAGTCTAGATGTTTTTTATTTCTTTTTCTGATTGCTGTTACTGGGACTTCCAAAACTATATTGACTAATAATGGTGGGAGTGATTACCCTTGTCTTCTTCCTAATCTTAGTGGAAATACTTTTAGTTTTTAAACAGTGAGAATGTTTTCTGTGGGTTTGTTGTATATGGCTTTTATTATGTTTAGGTAGGTTCCTTCTGTGCCTACTTTCTGGAGAGTTTTTAATTATAAATGAGTGTTGAATTTTGTTAAAAGCTTCCTCTGCATCTGTTGAGATGACAGTATGCTTTTTATCTTTCAGTTTGTTAATATGGTACATCACATTGACTTGTGTATATTGGAGAAGCCCCTAACCCTAACCCTAATTTTTTTTATGGCAGGATAAACCCCACTTGATCATGGTGTATGATCCTTTTACTATGTTGTTGGGTTCTGTTTGCTAAAATTTTGTTTTGGATTTTTTCATCTGTGTTCGTCAGTGATATTGGCCTGTAATTGTCTTTTTTTTGTGATGTCTTCATCTGGTTTTGGTATCAGGGTGATGGTGGCCTTATGGAATGAGTTTGGGAGTTTCTCTTCTTCTACAGTGTTCTGGAAGAATTTGAGGAGGATAGATGTTAACTCTTCTGTAAATGTTCAGTAGAATTTACGTGTGAAGCCATCGGGTCCTGGGCTTTTGTTTGTTGGAAGATTTTTGATTGTAGTTTTGATTTCAGTGTCTGTGATTGGTCCATTCATATTTCCTGTTTCTTCCTGGTTCAGTCTTGGAAGGTTATACTTTTCTAAGAATTTGTTCATTTCTTCCAGATTGTCCATTTTATTGACATACAATTGCTCCAAAGTCCACAGTCTCAGGCTGATAGCAGGTATTTAGCCTGCTGCACCTGTAGCTGCAAGAGTGCCTTCCCTTCTTCTTTGTTCACATAGTCCCTGGAGCTTAGTAGCTTTGGTTTTGCTCTCACCTCTGTTGAAGCTTCAATACTTTGGCCACCTGATGAGAAAAACCAGTCCATTGGAAAAGATCTTGGTGCTGGGAAAGACTGAAGGCAAAAGGAGAAGGGGCAACAGAGTATGAGATAGTTAGATAACATCACTGACTCAGTGGACATGAATTTGAGCAAACTCCAGGAGATAGTGGAGGACAAAGGAGCCTGGCATGCTACAGTCCATGGAGTCACAAAGAGTCAGACACAACTTAGTGACTGAATACCAGTAACAGCTGCTTGTAGGCAACCCTCTGGTGTCTGTTCCCTGCCAAGACAAGAAGGGGTGAAAATAGCAGCTTATTATGGCTCACCTCTCAGTCAGGCTGGGGAGATGGAGGGGTATGGCAGACATAATTGGGGTGTGTGGGGAGTACCTGCTTCAGCAGAGGCCTGTGAGAAGTTGCTATAGTCTGAGGTGATTCATACACTCCCCTAGGGCCAGACATCCTGGAATGTGAAGCCAAGTGGGCCTTAGGAAGCATCACTACGAACAAAGCTATTGGAGGTGATGGAATTCCAGTTGAGCTATTTCAAATCCTGGAAGATGATGCTGTGAAAGTGCTGCACTCAGTATGCCAGCAAATTTGGAAAACTCAGCAGTGGCCACAGGACTGGAAAAGGTCAGTTTTCATTCCAATCCCACACAAAGGTAATGCCAAAGAATGCTTAAACTACTGCACAATTGTGCTCATCTCACACACTAGTAAAAGTAATGCTTAAAATTCTCCAAGCTAGGCTTCAGCAATACATGAACCGTGAACTTCCTGATGTTCAAGCTGGTTTTAGAAAAGGCAGAGGAACCAGAGATCAAATTGCCAACATCTGCTGAATCATCAAAAAAGCAAGAGAGTTCCAGAAAAACATCTATTTCTGCTTTATTGACTATGCCAAAGCCTTTGAGTGTGTGGATCACAATAAACTGGAAAATTCTGAAAGAGATGGGAATACCAGACCACCTGACCTGCCTCTTGAAAAACTTATATGCAAGTCAGGAAGCAACAGTTAGACCTGGACATGGAACAACAGACTGGTTCCAAATAGGAAAAGGAGTACGTCAAGGCTGTATATTGTCACCTGCTTATTTAACTTCTATGCAGAGTACATCATGAGAAACGCTGGGCTGGAGGAAGCACAAGCTGAAATCAAGATTGCTGGGCGAAATATCAACAACCTCAGATATGCAGATGACACCACCCTTATGGCAGAAAGTGAAGAACTAAAGAGCCTCTTGATGACAGTGAAAGTGGAGAGTGAAAAAGTTGGCTTAAAGCTCAACATTCAGAAAATGAAAATCATGGCATCTGTTCCCATCACTTTATGGGAAATAGATGGGGAAACAGTGGCTGACTTTATTTTTCTGCGCTCCAAAATCACTGCAGATGATGATTGCAGCCATGAAATTAAAAGACGCTTGCTCGTTGAAGGGAAATTTATGACCAACCTAGACAGCATGTTGAAAGGCAGAGACATTACTTTGCCAACAAAGGTCCATCTAGTCAAGGCTATGGTTTTTCCAGTGGTCATGTATGGATGTGAGAGTTGGACTGTGAAGAAAGCTGTGCACCCAAGCTTTTGAACTGTGGTGTTGGAGAAGACTCTTGAGAGTCCCTTGGACTGCAAGGAGGTCCAACCAGTCCATGCTAAGGGAGATCAGTCCTGGGTGTCCATTGGAAGGACTGATGTTGAAGCTGAAATTCCAATACTCTGTCCGCCTGATGCGAAGAGCTGACTCACTTGAAAAGACCCTGATGCTGGGAAAGATTGAGGGCCAGAGGAGAAGGGGATGACAGAGGATGAGATGGTTAGATGGCATCACTGACTCGATGGACATGGGTTTGGGTGGACTCTGGGAGTTGGTGATGGACAGAGAGGCCTGGTGTGCTGTGGTTCATGTGGTCGCAAAGAATCGGACACTACTGAGTGACTGAACTGGACTGAAGGGTAGTTGGTCCCTGGTTGTGTGTCCCTTGTTAGAGCCAAGCCACATAAATTCACAGGAAAGTGTGGACTGTGACCTCTGCCTGCTGACAGCTTGTTGGCACCTGCTACCTTGGGATTGGGACCGCAGTGGCAGTTTGTTCCCTGACTGTTGTCTTGCCCTGGCTTTGACGGTGGCCAGTTGGCCTGAGTGTCTCTCTCTGGGATTATAAGTTGCCTTTGCGACTCCTGCCACCCCTGGCACTTGTGCTGGCTTTGGTGGTGGCTGGCCAGCGCATCTGCCTCTGGGGTCGCAGTCCACAGCTGGGGCTTGTCGCACCTATGGTACTCTTGAAGGCTGGGTCCTGTTGTCAGTTGAGTGCACAGTTTTTGAGGATCCCAACAGCAATGATCTCCTGTCTCTCTGTCAGGCCCAGCTCCCTGGACTCCCTCAGCTGTGTTATACTAGCCACTTTAGAGTATCTTCACAGCAGTCAACCCCAGTCCTCTCCCTAGGGTCCAGCCCCCAAAGCCCTCAGCACCCAGCCCATACTGGCGGCAGCAGGGTGTGCCAACAGCATCTTGGCTGGTAAGTGCTGGTCAGCAACAATCTCTATGGTGATTTCTCTCCATTTTACCTTCTGAGCACATGTTGCTGCATTCCCCTCTGTGGTTCCAAAGCTCTTCCCCAACCCTGCAGTGAGGGGGTTTCCAAGTGTGCAGAACTTTTTCTTCTTCATGGCTCCCTCACCAAGGTGTAGGTCCCCATCCCAAATCCTTTGTCTCTTTTTTCTCTCACAGCTTTGCCCCTACGTCATTCTGTGGAGATTGGTTTGCCTGTTTGGAGGTCTGGGGTCTTGCCAGCTTTCAGAAGGTGTTCTGTAGGAGTTATTCCATACACAGATATGTTTTTGACATATTTGTGGGGAGGAAGGTGGCCTCTGTATTTCACTCTGCTATCTTGTGGGATCTCCCTGTTTAGTGTTCCTTAAGCTTCCTGGATCTGTGGTTTAATATTTGACCTTAATTTGGGGAAATTCTGAGTCATTATTATTTCACATAATTCTTTCGCTTCTATTTTTCTCATCCTTCTGGCAGTTGCATTATGTTTTTATTACTCTTTTTGTAGTTGTTCCACAGTCCTTGAATATTGTCTTATTCTTTTCAGTCTTTGTTCTCTTTATGTTTTAGTTTTGGTGGCTTCAATTAACATGTCTTCAAGCTCAGATTCTTTTTGAAAGTTGTGTCCAGTCTACTGATAAACCCATCCAAAGCATTCTTCATTTCTGTTAGAGTATTTTTAATCTTTAGTATTTCTTTTTGTTGCTTTCTTAGGGTTTCCATCTCTCTATTTACATTTCCCATCTGACCTTGTTTGTGCTCTAATTTATCCTTTAAAGCCCTTATATTAATCATAATTGTTTTAAATTTCTAGCCTGATAATTCCAGCATTAGCACCATGTCTGATTCTGATGCATAGTCTATCTTTTCAAATAGTAGTTTTTGCCTTTTAGTGTGACTTGTAATGTTTTCTTGATAGCTGGACACGATGTACCAGGTAAAAGAAACTACTCTAAATAGGCCTTTAGAAATATGGTGTAGGTGTGGCTAATAACGGAAGTATTTGTAGTTCCCTGATTGTGAAGTGAAAGTCTCTCAGTTGTGTCCGACTCTTTGCGACTCCATGAACTGTAGCCTGCCAGGCTTTTCTGTCCGTGGGATTTCCCAGGCAGGAATGCTGGAGTGGGTTGCCATTTCCTTCTCCAGGGGATCTTCCTGATGCAGGGATCGATCCCGGGTCTCCTGCCTTGGAGGCAGATTCCTTATCATCTGAGCCACGAGGGAAGTTCCCTATTAGGTCTCACTATTTCAGTCTGTGAACTTCACAAGTGTTTCTAATTTTTTTTCTCCCTTTTTAGGTGGGAGAGGATGGGTAGAGTAGGTTGGAGTTTGGTATGTCCCTTCTCACAAGTCAGTTATACCGTTAATCTAGACTGATTACTTAGTTTCTACTAGGGCAAGCCTTGCTGGAAAGAACAGAGGGCCTGATAAATTTCAAAATAGCTCCTCTCTCCTACTCTGTTTGGGACATTTAAGAGGAAGTTTTTCCTATATTTATTGTGAGAATCTGGTTAAAATCTTGGAAATAAAACTTACAAGTCTGTGGGCCCCCTTTGACTGAGTTTCCCTGGAATTTTTAACTCCCAGACTTGTCCACACCAAGCCCCCAGCAATTTGTTCCTTACAGTTCAGATTTTCTTGGCACTGATTTCTGTATTAGTTTTTACTCTTGAATCTCTGCTCTGATAAGCCATGACTCCTTGTATTCCCTTGTTTGTCTCTCCATCTTGGGGGCAGCAATGTGCCCTGTGCCCTCCTTTCTCACAGATCCAGGAAGAGTTGTTGATTTTTTCAGTTGCTTTAGTAATAGCTTTTTACTCTTCAGGACAAAGCAATGACTTACTTCCAGGTTTTTTACATGTGGAATCAGAAGTTGGTTCTATAATTTCCATTATATTTTCACATGGCTTTTATTGACTTTTATCATTTTTATATATCTTTATGATTAGTATTTTGATAACAGGAGTCTCTTGAGTTAGATGTGTCTCAATGTTAGATAGTCTCAATGTGTAGATATATTAAGTTTATCACAGTTATGCCTTATATAACTTAACAGTGGCTTTGTTTTTAGGAAACTTAAGTCAGTCACCTTGTAGGTTATAGTGTGTGTGTGTGTGTGTGTGTGTGTGTGAGTTAACATGCCTTATATAACTTAACAGTGGCTTTGTTTTTGGGAAACTTAAGTTAGTCACCTTATAGGTTATAGTGTGTGTGTGTGTGTGTGCCGCTCGGTCATGTCCAACTCTTTGTGACTCCATGAACTGTAGCCTGCCGTGCTCCTCTGTCCATGGGATTCTCTAGGCAAGAATACTGGAGTGGGTTGCTATTTACTTCTCCACAGGATCTTCCTGACCCAGGGATTGAACCGGAAACTCCTGCATTGCAGGCACATTCTTATACCACTGAGCCACCAGGGAAGCCCAGGTTATAGTGTAATGAACATCTTTTTGTGTATAACAGTTTTTCTTTTCAGTGATTGTTCAGAATAAACTCCCAGGAGTGGTATCATTTTGTTTGAGAATGCACATCTATACAGGTGCCTACACAATGCCTTGATGCTTTCAAAAGTGTTTTATAAACTTAAATTGTAACTGGCAATGTGTAGATATATTAAGTTTATCACAGTTGAAGAGCTATGTCTGTTTTGCAAAAAAAAGTTCTTAGGAAAAGATTTGGGCAGGAAGATAATTTGTCTTTTGTTGTTGCATGAAATGTGCTCTGTCAGAACATTTGTTCTGTTCTCTTGGTTTACTTATTTATTTAGGCCGTGCTGGGTCTTCATTGCAGTGCACGGGCTTCTCTAATTTTGTTGTATGGACTCTAGAGCACACAGGCTCAGTGGTTGCAGCACATGGAGTTGTTGCCCTGTGGCATGTGGGATCTTAGTTCCCCAATCAGGGCTCAAACCCCCATTTCTTGCATAGGTAGGTGGATTCTTAACCATTGGACCACCAGGAAGCCCCTCAACCTTTTTAAATAGCCACAAATTTTACAGGTTATATCTGTTTTTGTGTTCTGGATTGTTTGGATTGTTAACAGCCTGTTCACACATCTCAGTGGGCCAACCTGAATGTTGGGAGATTATAAATTTTGAAGAGCATAATCAGAATCATTTGATAAGCTAGTTGAGCCAATTTCACTTAGAGATTCTAATGTTGACACTTGCTGACATTTCCTCCTGGCTGGAATTCCAGTTTGTTTCTCCCTTTCTTTTAATGGTTGCGTTCTTATATTGTAGAGAGGTTAGGTAAAATATGTCCTAGTCAGTAATGATATTTATTAGACTTTAGTCTCAGATCATGGTTATATAAAAAACAAGAGTCAGTAACTAGTGAATAAGAATGTCCTTTTAATTCTGATTGTGGTTAGAGTAAATATGTAGTGGTGGCTTTGTCAGATTATGTGCTTGTATGTTATTGTTTGTTGTTTAGTTGCTAGTTGTATCTGACTCTTTTGTGACCCCATGGACTGTAGCCTGGCAGGCTCCTGTGTCCTTAGGATTTTCCAGGCAAGAATCCTGTAGTGGGTTGCTATTTCCTTCTCTAGGGCATCTTCCTGACCCAGGAATCAAACCTGCATCTCCTGCATTGGCAGGAGGATTCTTTACCACTGAGCCACCTGGGAAGGCAGGTGTTATTGTTAGTGAAAGACAATAATCTGAAGTTTTGGATTTCTTTAAATAAAATGTTAAAACAGTAAATAATTTGTTAATTGATACAAACAATTATTAGACACTTGTTATGTGCCAGGTACTGAATATTTTTTCATGTATTATTTACCTGTTGTAGCAGACTTAAATACTATTATCTCTGTTTTTCTTGTGTGTGAAGTAAAACAAGTTTTATTAAATCATAGTATATATATATGAGAATTCTAATGTTAAGAGTATGTTTAAATTTACTCTAGATACATGGTCATGCAGATTAAAAGACACAAAGAAAAAAGAGGGAGGGAGATTATCAGAGACCAGCACCAGTATCCAGGTTTCAGTTCAGTCGCTCAGTCGTGTCCGACTCTTTGCGACCCCATGAATCGCAGCACGCCAGGCCTCCCTGTCCATCACCATCTCCCAGAGTTCACCCACACTCACNATATATGTATGCACATGTGCGTATATATACACATACACGTATGTAAATACACATACATACATATACACACACATATATACAGAGATATATATGTATGCACATGTGCGTATATATACACATGCACGTATGTAAATACACATACATACATATACACACACATATATACAGAGATATATATGTATGCACATGTGCGTATATATATACACACACACATATAGATATAGTTGTTGTGCTTAGTTGCTCAGTTGTGTCCGACTCTTGCAACCCTATAGACTGCAGCCTGCCAGACTTCTCTGTCCATGGAATTCTCCAGTCAAGAATACTGGAGTGGGCTTCCATTTCCTTTTCCAGGAGATCTTCCCAATCCAGGAATCGAAGCTGGGTCTCCTGCTTTGCAGGCAAACTCTGCCCACTGAGCTATGAAGGAAGCCCCCCACTGTGTGGCTCAGGGAACTCCTCTCAGTGCTATGTGGTCGCCTAAGTGGGGAAGAATCCAGAAATGAGGGGCTATGTGTCTGCATCTAGCTGGTTCACTTTGCTGGACTGTAGAAGCTAACACAACATGGTAAGGCAGCTGCACTCTAATAAAAATTAATAAACAGCAAAAATGCATACAATAATTTTAATGTAACCGTATACGAAAAGTTCCCCGATGTATTTTCAAATCCCACGTTGCAACAAACCTTTAAGAAAGGACTATTTGTTGGGTTTGGGTACTGCCACAGTTATTTGAAAAAGCTATTAAATGCTTCTCTTTTCTGAACTACAGAAAAAAAAAAGTATGACTTATGGGTTACAAATCTTTGTATACAGTACTGCATGACCTTGCCCAGCCTGTGTCTCTTGCCTGCAGTCTCCCTGGAGAAGGAAATGGTAACCCATCCAAGCGTTCTTGCCTGGGAATTCCATGGGCAGAGGAGCCTGGTGGGGCACATCGTGTTGGGTCGCAGAGTCAGACGTGACTTAGCAACTAAGCGACTAAGCGACAGCCGCTCTCCCCGTCCAGCGCCCTTGATTCTTCCTTCCTTTGCTTAGTTTCGTCCCATTTCAAACCCCATTGAGCAAAGGGGACTAAGGCTCGTGCAGCCGCAGGCGTGGGGCGCCGGGCTTTGCTCGCCAGCCCCGCGGGTCACGCAACACGGGGCTGCTCAACAGGGAATAACACGCCCAGGTGCCTCTAGAACCATCACGAGCAGAAAAGCAAGAAATAATATGTGCAAACAGGTCACGTCTGAGCCTTGATCAGAAATGATTCCAAATTCAAAGTGTCTTCAAAACTCACACGGTTTTTGTAGGAAGGGAAGGGAGCACAGGCAGAAATCATTTGCTGAGTAGAGGTTTACCAGGTTCCTTGAAGCCAAGAAAAGTAACTTACTTGTCCTCTCCAGTGAACATCTTCTTTTCAGAGAATATATATAGTGTCAGAAGTGTACGGAATAAAACAACACCTGTCCCCAGATCCGTCTATCTTAATCCACTCTGTTGGGGGCAGGGGAGGAGACTTAATTTAAGGTTGCGGTTCTCACCATGTGACTGCTGCTTTACTGCGGGTCTTGACTTGTGGGTTCATCTCATGCTTCTGTGTGTATGTGTGTGAGTGTGTGTTAGTCACTCAGTCATATCTCATTCTTTGTGACCCCATGGACTGTAGCCCACCAGGCTCCTCTGTCAATGGGATTCTCCAGGCAAGAATAGTGGAGTGGGTTGCCATGCCCTCCTCCAGGGGATCTTCCCACCCCAGGGATCGAATCCAGGTCTCCTGCATTGTAGGTGAATTCTTTACCTTCTGCGCCACCCGGGAAGCCCACCCGGTGCCCTAATACTCAGGAAAGAAAAGGGGCCTGGTTCTCTGGTTCTGTATCAGTTCCGTTCAGTTCAGTCCAGTCACTCAGTCATGTCCAACTCCTCGAGACCCCATGGACTGCAGCATTCCAGGCTTCCTAGTCCATTACCAACTCCCGGAGCTTGCTCAAATTCATGTCCATCGAGCCAGTGATGCCATCCCACCATCTCACCCTCTGTCATCCCCTTCTCCTCCTGCCCTCAATCTTTCCCAGCATCAGGGTCTTCCAATGAGTCAGTTCTTCGCATGAGGTGGCCAAAGGATTGGAGTTTCAGCTTCAACGTCAGTCCTTCCAATGAACACTCGGGACTGATCTCCTTTAGAATGGACTGGTTGGATCTCTTTGCAATCCAAGGGACTCTCAAGAATCTTCTCCAATGCCACAGTTCACAAGTATCAATTCTTCGGCCCTCAGCTTTCTTTATAGTCCAATTCTCACATCCACATATGACTACAGGAAAAACCATAGCTTTGACTAGACGGACCTTTGTTGGTAAAGTTTTGTCTCTGCTTTTGAATATGCTGTCTAGGCTGGTCATAGCTTTCCTTCGAAGGAGCGAGCGTCTGTTAATTTCATGGCTGCATCACCATCTGCAGGGGCCCAGTTGAGTTTGGTTATTTATGGGAGATTCTTTTCAAGATGAACCTTAATCACTGATTACTCACTGGAAACCGTGATAAAATGCCAATCCCCAGTCAGTTGTGAATGATTATCCTAAGACTGGAGAACGCTAGTCTGAATCAG
This sequence comes from Oreotragus oreotragus, assembly GCA_006410675.1. NCBI lineage: Eukaryota > Metazoa > Chordata > Mammalia > Artiodactyla > Bovidae > Oreotragus > Oreotragus oreotragus. Next base: position 106,995 of record SJYX01001734.1, read on the forward strand.
GCAAGCAGTTTTGAGGATGTTGTGTTTACAGCCAAGAAAAACACGATTTTTAAAATTTCTCCACCGCTGTGCCGACATTCCGTTTTGAAGCACTAGATGGCGCTATGAACCCACTTAACTTGGAACCAAACTCTCAATTTCAAAGAGAAAAGAAGATGAGAATTTTCCTTCCCTGATTTGATAGTCTGACACATACTCTCGAGGAAATGAATTTATGTGATGTAACAGTTATTTCATTAAGTCTCCGTGGGGAAAAAAGCATCCTCTTTTGGCAAGGAGAATGCGACCGTTTTTTCATGAACACAGACCGGTCAAGTTCACGGTCTAGGCGGGGGCGGGGGGAGGGCAGCCGGACGCGCCTTTTTGGCGAATCGACTGCTTTCTGCCCGGCTTGAGCACTGTCTCGACTGCTTGCGAGTGTCGGGACGGCCCGGGCTTGGCGGGGCCGGGTCCGCGCGGCAGCTCGGCTGCGAGGTCGGCTCCTGCGGGCGGAGGGCAGCGGCGGCCGCGCTCGCCGAGCCCGGGGGCTCCGGGGCGGACTCGCCTGCACCCGGGCCGCCCGGCTCCCCAGCGCCTGGGCATCGCGCTGACCGCGTGCCGCCGCCGAGACCCTCACAGCGTCACCAGCAGAGGAAACGACTCGAATGTGCACCCCGAGGGCCGCAGGTGTGTGACGCCCTTTTCCTCCAGGAAGGCCTCGGGGCGGGAGGCCGCGGAGTCCCCATCAGCTCGCCGAGTGGCCGTCCCGTCCGCGGGCTCCGCCGTGTCCGTGGGACCCCAGGGGCTGCCGCCCGCCGGGCTCCTCTGTCCCCGGGACTTTTCAGGCCAGAATACTGGGGCGAGTAGCCACTTCCTTCTCCAGGGATCTTCCCATCCCAGGGATCAAACCCGTGTCTCCCGCGTTGGCTGGCGGAGTCTTTACCGCTGAGCCACCGGGGAAGCCTGCTCCTTGCCTAGACTTTCAGCTATGTTGTTAAGAACCTCCCCTCTGCCAGGCAGGAACCGGGTGCCCCAGGATAGAGAAAGAAACGGCTGGTGTCACAGTGGCCTCCAAACCTCACCAGGGAGATAAACAGGCAAACAGATATCGGACAATATGACAAACACGTGTAGACACAAAAACTTCCAAGGAAGCAGAGAGCGGCTCTCAACGTCCAGACAACCTTCATACCTGAGCTGAGGGGCTTCCCTGGTGGTCCAGAGGCTGGGACTCCGAGCTCCCACGGCAGGGGGCCCAGGGTTCGACTCCTGGTTAGGGAACTAAATCTCACATGCCACAATTAAGAGCTGGCATGCTACAGCTAAAGTTCCAGCTTGCTACAACTCAGATCTGGTGCAGCCAAATACAGGATAAATATTACGTAAACAAAACGACTGGTAAAAAGGCTGACCTGCATTCCGCTATGATATGTGGACAAGGACCTTCGGGTGAGGAAGCAGGTGTGTGAGGGGCAGAGGGGTATGAGGACCCACAGGGGTTCCCTGTGGCTACAGTTTTGTGGGACGGCATCGCAGGAGTTGAGCTGGTAAGATGGGGCTCGAATTAAACCAGATGAATTTGCACAAGCTAAAAAATCTGTGATGCCCCAAGCATAAGATAAATATCCGTGAGTCCTCATTCATATGAATAAACAATTGAATAAACAGAGAAGTGGGAGAGGTTAGACAGATCTTCTGTCCGAGTGGCTTATGCAGAAACTCCCCACCTTCAGGAGGCAGCGCTAAACTGCCTACCTCATCCTGAGGTCTGAGCAAGGCCCCTTCCAGCAGCACAGAGCAGAAACCGGGGAAGAAGGGGAATCTCACTGCAGGGAAGCCGGCAGACGCACCCTGGCAAGGTGGCCCAGGCCAACAGTCTAAGCCACGTGGGTGCCATTTTATCACTCGGGCCTTCATCCCCAGAAACCCGGAGCTCTATTCTCATTATGCTATCAGACAAACCCCAAGTGAAGAGCATCATACAAAAGATCCGACCAACCAGGATGCCTCAAAATCGTCATGGTCATCAGAAATAAGGACACCGTCCCAGCCCAGAGGGCCCTCAGGAGACACGGCAGCTAGAAGTGACGTGCCGCCCCAGGTGGGATGTGGAGCGTGGAAAGGACGGGAGGGTAAAGTCAAGGAAATGCGAAGTGAGTGTGGGCCTCCCTGAACAGGGCAGCGTGGCTCACTGACTGTGATCAATGCATCCCACTGTTACGTGATGTGAATAACAGGACGTGGCTCAGTCAGTAAAGAATCTGCCTGCAATGCAGGAGACCTGGATTCGATCCCTGTGTCGGTAAGCTTCCCTAGAGGAGGGCATGGCAACCCACTCCAGTATTCTTGCCTGGAGAATCCCAGGGACAGAGGGGCCTGGTGGGCTGCAGTTCGTGGGGCCGCAAAGGGGTGGACGCGACTGACAAACCAAGCACAGCACCCAATAAGAGCTATGGGGTGTGGGGTGCTTAAGAACTCTCTGTACTGTTTTTGCAATTTTTCTGTAAATACAGAACTACTCTAAAAAGGGAAATTTAAAAATCTGAGTCACACATTGTCATTTTGAATAAAACAAACGCCTTATCTTTTCAAAAGCTATTTGTAAGCATGGTAACATTCTCTCCCTCTACCTACCCTCTACAAGGAATTTTTTTTTAAATGGACAGAAAGAAGGAAGGAAGAAGAGAAGGGTGGGAGGGCGGGAGGAAACAAAGGGGAGAAAATGGACCTGGACTCTGGCTTCAAAAATACATACGTATGTAAGTCAACTCTACTTAATTTTTGAAAGAAAACGCCTACACATTGTGAGGCTATATACTGTATCCACAAGGCACAGTAAAGTGGTGATTAAATAACTGATGGAAAAGAGCCGTTGTCCATCCACGATCAGTGGACACAGGCGAGAACTAGAGACAGGTCGTATTGCTCACAGATGTGAACCGTGGTCCTCCTGCTTGCCTTGGCGGGGTGGTTCACAGCACACCAGTGGAATTCACAGGTGTTTACATTCTCCAAAATCTTCATAGAACATGAACAACCCCAAGCCCTTACTACACACACAAAGAGGGCTCCTTTAGGGAGCTAGAGGGCAAATAGAATTGAGCAGGTAACCAGAGGGATTCCTTCTTCTTCAGAAGCTGACATGGCCCCTTACTAAGAATAGTCACTGAGCAGGATGCCCACTCCACTCCCAGGCGAGGAAGCGAAGCCTCAGCACCCTTGCAGGCGCAACAGAAGACAGGAGCCCCAAGCCTCTGTTGTTAGCTGTATTCTCTGACGGTCCAGGTCAATGGCCTCTGGGAGATGCCCAGCCTGGTGGGCCTGCAGAAGCCGCCCCAAACCCAGGTCTTCTGAGCTCTGTTCTGCACCCTTGTTCCTCATGATGGACAACTGAATTGGGACTGTCCACCTAGAGGCAGTTTTATTATTGCAGAAAACAATTAGTTTGCTTTAGATTCTTTTGGCTCACTCCGCAGCTTGCGCTGGCAATGAGAAACACCACAAGCGCGCCAACCCAAGGGCAGAAATGTGACATGTGCCTGAGTCAGCAGCTGAGGAAAAGAGCATTTATTTCCAGCGATACCTAATAGGCAATGCTCAGTACAAGTTCATTAACCCTGAGGAACAAGTTCAACTGCCTTTGCTTGTAGCTCTTGGTACATTTGTGATGTGAGATTTGTCTACCTGCGTGATAGTTATTAATCTGCTTATATACTGGGAAGTTGCAGCTAAGGTAGTTTAATAGAAATGTTTGATCATATTTTCAATCAGTGGCTTTGAATTATTTTGACCGTGAGCGATAGCACAAAACATTTTGTGTAGTGATCCGCTCTCACACCTTCATTTAACTGAAGCAGAAATTACACAAAATGATATACATGCTTCCTTTGTGCCATCACTCATCTGTCATTTCCTAGGTAATTCTCATTCATTTATTAAATTCTGAGACTCACTAATTTCACATCATAGCTTACAGTTTAAGGAATGTTGATTTGAATATGAATTCACAGAATACAATTATATGGAAACCATCAACTGAATGAAACGGCAGCCTACAGAATGGGGGGAAGTATTTGCAAATCATATATCTGATAAATCTCTGTGCGTTCCAGACCCAAACTAAGGAGGAGGGTGTCCATGCCCGGCTGACGGCTGTCAACAGGAGACCGATTACACAAAAGAACTTGATCAGGCGGCTAAACATACTAAGAGTAAAGGCGATGATGTTGGGGGAGTTAGAAATAGGGGAAAGGAAAATAAAGGGATACACAGTGTGGTGTCAAGTTGAAACTGGAAATACTGGTGTGAACTCATGGGTTTTTAGGATATGTAGCTAGATAGAAACATTTGTACAGATATAAACACGTGAAGATGTACAGATGTCTGTATATATATCTACACAGATATATCCCCTGGCTGTGTCCACCCAGATGACAGTGGGAGCAGCGGTGTCCCTCCAGCAGCGAGCACGGCTGACACCGGATCTTGGTTTCTAGCTGCCACACTCCTCCCAGACTCTCCGCAGAAATGGCTTATCCCAGGGTTGGGGCAAGAAAGTTACAGATGAGGATGAACCTCTGGTTTGGCCAGAAAGTAAGCAAGTACTCAAAGAATGATGGAGATGATGCGCTAAGAACACAGGGATCCACTCCAAGAGAATCTCACTGGGAAAAAAAATCAGAGACAATCTGATCATAAGGACATGATTATTTCAATTTAGTCGCTCAGTCGCGTCCAACTCTTTGTGACGTTATGGACTGCAGCACACCAGGCTTCCCTGTCCATCACCAACTCCCAGAGCTTACCAAAACTCATGTCCATTAGTCGGCGAGGCCATCCAGCCCATCTCATCCTGTCATCCCCTTCTCCTCCTGCCCTCAATCTTTCCCAACATAGGGGTCTTTTCAAATGAGTCAGTTCTTTGCATCAGGTGGCCAAAGGATTGGAGTTTCAACTTCAACATCAGTCCTTCCAGTGAATATTCAGGATTGATTTGCTTTAGGATTGACTAGTTGGATCTCCTTGCAGTCCAAGAGATTCTCAAGAGTCTTCACCAACACCACAGTTCAAAAGCATCAGTTCTTCAGCGCTCAACTTTCTCTGTGGTCCAACTCTCACATCCATACATGACCACTGGAAGAACCATAGCCTTGACTAGACGGACTTTTGTTGGCAAAGTAATGTCTCTGCTTTTTAATATGCTGTCTAGGTTGGTCATAGCTTTTCTTCAAGGAGCAAGTGTCTTTTAGTTTCATGGCTGCAGTCACCATCTGCAGTGATTTTGGAACCCACGAGAATAAAGTCTCTCACTGTTTCCATTGTTTCCCCATCTATTTGCCATGAGATGATGGAAATGGATGCCATGGTCTTAGTTTTTTGAATGTTGAGTCTCAAGCCAGCTTTTTCACTCTTCTCTTTCAGTTTCATTAAGAAGCTCTTCAGCTCCTCTTCACTTTTTGCCATGATGGTGGTGTCATCTACATATCTGAGGTTATTGAAGGACGTGATGGTAATAGGTAATTCAACCCATTGCACAAAATAAGAATTCATGAACTCACACTGATTAGTTAATATAAATATTGAGTTGATTATTTCATATCAATATTGGAAGATTGACTGATAAAGAAAAAGATATTTACAGAGTTTCAAAGCTATGGTTTTTCCAGTAGTCATATACGGATCTGAGAGTTGGATTATAAAGAAAGCTGAGCTCCAAAGAACTGATGCTTTTGAACTGTGTTGTTGGAGAAGACTCTTGAGAGTCCCTTGAACTGCAAGGAGATACAGCCAGTCCATCCTAAAGGAAATCAATCCTGAATATTCACTGGAAGGACTGATGCTGAAAGCTGAAACTCCAATCCTTTGACCACCTGATGCAAAGAACTGATTCATTAGAAAAGACCCTGATGCTGGGAAAGATTGAAGGCAGGAGGAGAAGGGGATGACAGAGGATGAGATGGTTGGATGGCATCACTGACTCAGTGGACGTAAATTTGAGTAAACTCTGGGAGTTGGTGATGGACAGGGAGACCTGGTGTGCTGCAATTCATGGAGTCGCAAAAAGTCGGACATGACTGAGCAACTGAACTGAACTGAAAGTATTGCCCCATGAATGCCNAATTGGAATGAAAACTGACCTTTTCCAGTCCTGTGGCCACTGCTGAGTTTTCCAAATTTGCTGGCAGAGGATTAATAACCTGCTCAAAATTTTACAACTAAAAAGGCGTGCAATCAAGAAGTAAACCCAGGTAGTCTGGCTGTGGGGGCTTCCCTGGAGGCTCAGATGGTAAGGAATGTGCGTGCAACGTGGGAGACCTGGGTTCGATCCCTGAGTTGGAATGATCCCCTGGAGAAGAGAATGGCAACCCACTCCAATAGAATTGCCTGGAGAATTCCATGGACAGAGGAGCCTGGCAGGCTACCTTGGGGTCGCAAAGAGTCAGACATGACTGAGGGACTTTCATTTCCTTCCTCAGTCTGGCTGTGGAGCTTCCTGTCTATGTAGTTGAGAACAGAATCCTTACTAAGTTCTTGTATTCATGTTAATGTAATAGCAAAGCCTACATCTCTCCAGAATCTTTAGGAAATATGTTGTTCAGTCCTTCAGTCGTGTTCAACTCTTTGTGACCTCATGGACTGCAGCACACCATGCTTCCCTGTCCCTCACCATCTCCTGAAGTTTGCACAAGTTCATGTCCATTGTATCGGTGATGCCATCCAGCCATCTCATCATCTGACTCCCTCTTCTTCTGCCCTCTGTCTTTCCCAGCATCAGGGACTTTTCCAATGAGTCTACTATTTGCATCAGGTGACCAAAATACTGGAGCTTCAACTTCAGCATTAGTCCTTCTAATGAGTACTCATGGTAGATTTCCTTTAAGATTAACTGGTTTGATCTCCTTGCTGTCCAAGGGACTCTTAATTAGGGAAATACAAGATACTTTAAAAGACTGAATATTACAAAGCACTCATTTTGCAGCTTCCCTGGAGGCTCAGATGGTAAGGAATGTGCGTGCAACGTGGGAGACCTGGGTTCGATCCCTGAGTTGGAATGATCCCCTGGAGAAGAGAATGGCAACCCACTCCAATAGAATTGCCTGGAGAATTCCATGGACAGAGGAGCCTGGCAGGCTACCTTGGGGTCGCAAAGAGTCAGACATGACTGAGGGACTTTCATTTCCTTCCTCAGTCTGGCTGTGGAGCTTCCTGTCTATGTAGTTGAGAACAGAATCCTTACTAAGTTCTTGTATTCATGTTAATGTAATAGCAAAGCCTACATCTCTCCAGAATCTTTAGGAAATATGTTGTTCAGTCCTTCAGTCGTGTTCAACTCTTTGTGACCTCATGGACTGCAGCACACCATGCTTCCCTGTCCCTCACCATCTCCTGAAGTTTGCACAAGTTCATGTCCATTGTATCGGTGATGCCATCCAGCCATCTCATCATCTGACTCCCTCTTCTTCTGCCCTCTGTCTTTCCCAGCATCAGGGACTTTTCCAATGAGTCTACTATTTGCATCAGGTGACCAAAATACTGGAGCTTCAACTTCAGCATTAGTCCTTCTAATGAGTACTCATGGTAGATTTCCTTTAAGATTAACTGGTTTGATCTCCTTGCTGTCCAAGGGACTCTTAATTAGGGAAATACAAGATACTTTAAAAGACTGAATATTACAAAGCACTCATTTTGCCTTATTACATGGTTTTGGTTCTCTTAAATTGAACACAAAGGATATAATCATCATCAACATTTTCTTGATGACTTGGTGATTTCATTAAGAATGAATAATCATGTTGTAGGAATGTCAGTCTTCCATTTTATCCATTCTATTGATATATAGTGGTAGCTCATTTTAACTTGCATTTTCCTTATGATTAATGATCTTTTCTTATGCTTAATGATTATTCCAAAATTTTCTTTTGTGAAGGATTTGTTCAGATCTGTTGTTCATTATTGATAAAATTAAATGACTTATTTTACTATGGAGTATAGATATTTCATATACTTTGGATACAAGTCTTTTGTCAGATTATATATATTGTGAATACGTTCTCCCATTTTGTGACTTAGCTTTTCTTTCTTTTTTACTTAAAATTTTTTTAAATTAAAAAATATTTTTTTACTTTTTATTTTTGTAACAAAAAGAAGTTTTATATTTACTTTTTTCTTTCTGTATCATGTCTAAGCAAAATTTGACTACCCCTCGGTTACAAAGATTTTCACCTGTGTTTTCTTTTAGGATTTTTATAGTTTTAGCTTTTACATCTAGATATGTATACCCTTTTGAGTTAATTTTTGTATATAGTTTGAAATAAGGGTTAAATTGAAAAGCAGAGACATTACTTTGCCAACAAAGGTCCATCTAGTCAAGGCTGTGGTTTTTCCAGTGGTCATGTATGGATGCAAGAGTTGGACTGTGAAGAAAGCTGAGCACCGAAGAATTGATGCTTTTGAACTGTAGTGTTGGAGAAGACTCTTGAGAGTCCCTTGGACTGCAAGGAGATCCAACCAGTCCATTCTAAAGGAGATCAACCCTGGGATTTCTTTGGAAGGAATGATGCTAAAGCTGAAACTCCAGTACTTTGGCCACCTCATGCAAAGAGTTGACTCATTGGAAAAGACTCTGTTGCTGGGAGGGATTGGGGGCAGGAGGAGAAGGGGACAACAGAGGACGAGATGGCTGGATGGGATCACTGACTCGATGGACGTGAGTTTGAGTGAACTTTGAGAGATGGTGATGGACAGGGAGGCCTGGCGTGCTGTGATTCATGGGGCCACAGAGTTGGACATGACTGAGCAACTGAACTGAACTGAACTGAAGGGTTTAAGGTTCATTTTTTTTCCCTTATGGATATCCTGTTGTTCTGGTACCATTTGTTGAAAAGGCTTGTTGAAATCAATTGAAAAAAATTTGTGCATCTATTTCTGAATTTTCTATTAACGTTATGTTTAATGAGCTTGTTTAGATTTTCGTTGGGATTGTGTTGACTCAGTTTGGGGAGACTTGATATCTTATTTTCTGAATTATGTTGCTATTATTTTTTTCTCTAGTTTTGTTAGAATTCACCAGTGATGAATGTTAGATGGCTTTGGATTTTCTGTATGGAGAGGTTTTTAATTACAGATTCATATTCTTTAATAGGTATAAGGCTGTTCAGACACTCTTTTTCTTCTGTGTCAGTTTTCATAATTTATGTTTTTCAGTGATTTTTTTGTGAGTTTGTTTGTTTCAGTTAAGTCAGTGTTTCTCAGTCCTTTTTTCATTACTGTTCCCTGAGGATCCTTTTTAGACTTTTTTTTCCCTAGCCACCACTGTCCCCATGAAATTTTAATGCCATAGATAATGCTATTTATCCTATTTATGTACTGACTTATACACCTGTACAGATTTCTTGGAATTCCAAGAACCAGTTTTTGTCCACTTGGGGATGATATCATGCCAGTTGAGAATGCATGCTTGTTTGTCAAATTTATTGGCATAAAATTGTCCATGGTATTCTGTTGTTCTTTTCATGATTGTAGAATCTGTATGATATATCCCCTCTTATTCCTGTATTGTTAACTTACATGTTTTATTTTTCTTCTTAATCAGTCTAATCAGAGATGTATAAATTTTATTGACCTTTTCATGGAATCAAGTTTTGTTATTAATTTTTCTTTTATGTGTTGTACACCATCTTCTATTTTATTGATATGCTCTTTATATTACTTTCTTCTTACTTTGGGTTAATTTTGCTCTTCATTGTTTAGCTTATTAAAAAGGAAAGCTTGGATCTCTGATTTTAAATTTTTCTTCTTTTCTTATATGATCATGTAAAGCTATTCATATCCCTGTAAACATTGCATTATGTACTTCCACAGATTTTGACTAGGAAAAAAAAGTCTAGAAAGGATTCTTCAGGGAATAGTAATGAAAAAAGGACTGAGAAATACTGACTTAATTGAAATAAATTAAAAACATCACTGAAAAACATAATTTATGAAAACTGACACAGAAGAAAGAGAACATCTGGATAACCTCATATCTATTAAAGAATTTGAATTTATAGTTAAAACACATCTCTATAAAGAAAATCTAACGCCATCTGATATTCATTCGCTGGTTAATTCTGATCTGTTTTCATTCTCATTAAGATCACTTTAAATTTATTTAGGTGCGTTTTTTTATTTTGGAATTTAATCTTAGGGATCCCTCATCCTTACTGATTTTATTTTACTTTTTAAAAACAGGTTTAACATTTACCCGATTAAGTCAAAGGTATACCAAAAGATATAGTCAAAGAAATGTCACTCCCTCCCTTATCCTTTCCACTTTGTACCCAACTACCTGTACATAACCATTTGAATTAGTTTCTAATTCATCTTTTTTGTGTCACTCTTTGCAAAAATTAGCATACTATATAAACTTTTGTGTTTTGCTTCCTTTTTTTAGCTTAATACTGTATCTTTAAAATAATTCTATTCCTAGAGCATAGATACCTTCCTTATTCTTCTTACAGAGTTCTGTATGAATACCAAAATTTATTCAAGCAGTGTCCTGTGATGGTCATTACGTGGATTCTATTGTTTTGCAAATTCAAACAATGCTGCAGTGAAAAATGTAGTACATATTTGGTTTTGTTGTCATTGTTCAGTTGCTAAGTTGTGTCCAACTATTTGCAATCCTATAGACTACAGTATGTCAGGCTCCTCTGTCCTCCACTGTCTCCTGGAGTTTGCTCAGATTCTTGTCCATTGAAGTGGTGATGCTATCTAACCGTCTCATCCTCTGTCACCCTCTTCTGCTTTTGCCTTCAATCTTTCCCAGCATCAGTCTTTTCCAATGGGTTGGGTCTTCACATCAGGTGGTCAAAATATTGGAGCTTCAGCGTTAGCATCAGCCCTTTCCTGAGTATTGTTATGCCCAAGTCGCGAAATCTCCCAGTGACCACCAGGGAGCCGATATCCGATGCAAAAGCAAGAGTTTTTATTACCAAGCTCGAGCTGGGGCTCCCACCTATACCAACACAGTGGCTATACGGAGGAGCCCCGAACTCTGGGTTACATTGCTTGTATAGGGTATTTTCCCGCGAGAAGTTTGAAAAACGAGAGTTTCCGAGTTGGGAGATGTCTAATTGGTTACCTTCTGGTGAAGGGTTAAGTGTTGAGTTCTGATTGGTTCCCATTTCCTGGCTTGCCATGGGTTCTGATTGGTTCCCATTTCCCGGGCTTGATTCGAATTTTCCCCAAGAAGTTTGAAAAACGAGAGTTTCCGAGTTGGGAGATGTCTAATTGGTTACCTTCTGGTGAAGGGTTAAGTGTTGAGTTCTGATTGGTTCCCATTTCCTGGCTTGCCATGGGTTCTGATTGGTTCCCATTTCCCAGGCTTGATTCGAATTTTCCCCCCCGGGCTGGCCAAGGGTTTTGATTGGTTCGCAGGTGGTGGGGTGAGGTCAGGGGATTTCCAAAGGCTCTTGGATTTCCAAAGGCTCTTTTCCTGGAACCTCACAAAATGGAGTTTTCTGTTAACAAAATGGAGTAGCTTAGGTCCTTCATATTCAGGGTTGATTTCCTTTAGGATTGACTGGTTTGGCCTCTGCAGTTCAAGGGACTCTCAAGAATCTTTTCTAGCACCACAATTCGAAAGCATCAGTTCTTCAGTGCTCAGCCTTCTTTATGGTCCAACTCTCACATCTGTACATGACTGCTGAAGCAGGCTGGTTGGTCTACAGGTTACGGTTCTTGCCTCTGGCATGAGAGGTCCCACTTTCAGGTCCCAGACGAGCCCCCAAGATGAAAGGTTGTTGCTGAGCCGTGAAGGATTCTTGGCCTCCAGAGGAGAGGAATTCAATCCAGGGCCAGTGACGAAGCTTGATCACTCAGAACTTTTGTGTGATAAAGTTTTATTAAAGTATGAAAGAGATGGACAAAGCTTCTGGCATAGACATCAGAAGGGGGCAGAAAGAGTGCCCCCCTGCTAGCCTTTAGCAGTATGTTATATACTTATCAGAAAGCTGTTAATTAGAGAAAGGAGATGTCTCAGAGTGGCACCAGCCCCCTCACGCACAACGTGCATTTTGAGATAACATTGGCACCAGGTGAGTCATCCTGGGCCATAAAACAATTGACATGAATCTTCAAGAAAGGCAGGTTTCCACATAAATACATAGTTTCATTAACATAGATTAAGAAAATAGTGTATGAGTAAAATATACAGGTTTGTTGAGCCCTTATCTGAGTCTTAAGCAGAACAGAATTGAAGAGAGACAGAGTCTAGTGTAAATACATAGTTCATTAACATAGCTTAAGAAAATCGTTTCCATAAGAAAAGCGCATTGGTTAGCTCAAGGTTTGAGAAAAGTTAAGTTCAGGTGGAACCAGGTGTCATCATGGCAACACAGAATTTTAAGGGAAACCTTTTAAATTTGTACAGAGAAGGGAATAAAATCTGACACTTGTGGTTTGTTTCTTCCTGCTGCTTAAAAGAGAAATTTAAAAAATGTCTTAAGACTTGCAGCCTATTTCCTCCGTTTGGAGACCCCTGGCGTTCCTGCCTGTTACCTTCTCACTACTGGAAAAACCATAGCTTTCACTATGCACACCTTTGTCAGCAAAGTGATGTCTTTGTTTTTTAAATATGCTGTCTTGTGTATGTTTTTTTTTTTAAAAAGTTGAAAATATATCTTTAGAGTATGTTGCTCAAATTGGGATTGTTGGGTCATATGTGTAGTTTGTTAGTCACTGCCAGAATCTTGTCCATAAGCATTATACAAAATGGCAATATTCTTTTTTATATTTATTAGCTAGAATAATTCTCTTTTGAAGTATTATTTTTTAAAATGTATTTATTTTTAATTGGAGTATAATTGCTTTACAATGTTGTATTGGTTTTGCCATTCATCAGCATGAATCAGCCACAGGTATGCATATGTCCCCTCCGTTTGGACCCTCCCTCCCAACTTCCCCCCACCCCCCCCCCACCCCCCC